>CANXYI012232086.1:0-13442 GCA_948208565.1 Hura crepitans | reverse complement strand
CTGGCATTCATGGATTTCATATCAGCTATAAACTTCTGACTCAAGGCATCTACCACTACATTAACATTGTCTAAATGATAATCGATTAAATAGTCATAATCTTTTATCAATTCTATTCAACATCATTGCCTTAAGTTCAACTCTTTCTATGTGGGGAGGTATTTCAAGCTTTTATAGTTATTGTAAATGTAACACTTTTCACCATATATGTGGTGCCTCCATACTTTTAATGCAAATACAATGGTAGCCAATTCCAGATCATGTGTTGGGCAGTTTCGTTCATATGGCTTCAGTTGCCTTGAAGCATAAGCTACCACTTTTCTGTCCTAAATCAAAACACATCTAAGTCTATTATGTGAAGCATCACTTTAGACCGCAAAATCCTTCCTTTGCTTGGGTTGAGTGAGTATAGGAGCTTCAATTAACATTGCTTTTAGTTTTTCAAAGCTTGCCTGGCATTTGTCATCCCACATAAATCTTACATCCTTTCATAATAATCTAGTTAATGGAGCTGCAATCATTAAGAAACCCTTTACAAATCTCTTATAGTAACTAGCCAGTTCTAGGAAACTTCGAATCTTAGTCAAATTCTTAGGAGTTTTCCATTCTAACATAGCTTTAACCTTACTTAGATCGACCTTGATGCCTTCTACTGATGCTATGTAGCCTAAAAAGGCTACTTCATTCAGCCAGAATTCACACTTACTCAACTTAGCATAAAGTTACTTTTCCCTCATAGTCTACAACACAACCCTCAGGTGCTACTCATACTCTTCCCTATTCTTGGAATATACTAAGATGTCATCAATGAAAACTATGACAAATTGGTCTAAGTATGGCTTGAATATCCTATTCATGAGGTCCATGAAAGTTGTAAGGTCATTAGTGAGCCCAAATGGCATCATTAAGAACTTATAATACCCATATTTGGTTCAGAAAGCAGTCTTTATAATGTCAGATTCCTTAATTCTTAGCTAGTGATACCCTGATCTCATTTCGATTTTAGAGAATACACTAGCACCTTAGAGTTAATCAAAGAGATCATCGATTCTTGGCAATAAGTATTTGTTCTTAATTATCACCTTATTTAATTACCTATAATCAATGCACAATCACAATGACCTATCTTTATTTTTCACAAAGAGTACTGGTCCTCCCCATAAGGAAGTACTCGGCCTCATAAAGCCTTTATCTAGTAGTTCCTATAACTGTACCTTTAGCTCTTTAAATTTTGCAAGTGCCATCTGGTACAACAAAATAGATATAGGAGTAGTACCTAGATACACCTTAATTTCAAAGTCAAGTTCTCGTTGTGGTGGCAATCTCGGTAGTTCATCTAGAAATACATTAGGAAATTTTGACACCATTGGTATCTGGTTAAAGCTTGGTGTTATGTTGTTTGTGTCAACCACATGGGCTAGGTAAGCTTCACATCCTTTTCGAATAAGTCATCTCGCTATTACTGCTGAAATAATATTAGGCAAAAAACTCTGCTCCCCAACTCCTGTCACCTCATGTCCCTATAATGTTTTAAGAATGAGTCTATTCTGCTTATAATTAATTGCTACTCTGTGTTCAAATAACCAATCCATACTCAGGATAACATTGAATTTATTAAAGGGAAGTTTAATAAGATCGGTTGGGAACACATGTTCATGAATTACCAAAGGATAGTTTTTATAAACCTTATTCACTATCACATTTCACCTAATTGGATTACTAACCAAGATGTTTATATCCATAGGTTTGGATTTTAAACCCCTATCATGGGCTTTTGTGGTGTAGATGTATGAATGAGTAGATCTTGGGTCTATCAATGCTAAAACTGATACATCAAATAAAGAGAAAGTACTAGTGATCACATTAGGAGCCTCAGCTTCCTCATGAGCCCATACAGCATATTGACGAGCTGGTGCTCGAGCCTCTAACCTGGTTTTCTAGCTGGTACCTAACTTATCATTCTTACTTTCTTTCTAGCCACTGCTGGGTGCTGGAGAGGAGGCCTACAACTGGGTAGCCTCTACCTGCCTCTTAGGGCACTCTCTCTAATAATGCTTATGGGATCTACAGATGAAGCATTCTCCCCATCTAGTCTACCAACATGGTCCCTAGTATCTCCTATTTCATGTCCCACACATTAAAAGTGCACTCCTCACCATAGATACTAGAGCACTAGTGACCTATTGTGGAGGTCGAGGCCTAGATTGAGATGCTTGACTTGACCTCTGTGTTTGGCCCTACCTCTAAGACTATTGTGGGGCCTAAGAGCCCCTCTGCTTCTTACCCATATCAAGTGTTGAACTAGTCTGTCCTATAGCAAAAGCCTCTTCTTCTAAAAGATTTCCCTTTTTTCCTTCACCATCTCCTCCATAGCATACACTGCTGACACTAGAGAGGAAAATTCTCTAATTTTTGTGGTCATTATCTATATCCTCAACTCCACTTTAAGGCCCTTTTAAAACCTCTTACAATTCTCTCCTTCCATAGGCATAAATTCCTCCACATACATGCTCAATCGAGTGAAGTCCTTCTCATATTTTGACACTGACCTATGCCTTTGCTTCAAATCTAGGAACTCCTACCTTTTCTTGTCTAGGTAGGTCTCTGATATATATATCTCTTCCTAAATTCCTAGAGGAAGAAGTCTTAGGTAAGATTTGTTGCGGCCTTCCTTTTATGTGTGGTGTCCCACTAGTAAAAAGCTTTCTCCTAGAGGAGTAAGGTGGCATACTTTAGGTTTTCCTCTAGGGTACACTTCAACTGCTCCAAAATTCTGATCGTCAGCTCCAACCAATATGCATCCCTAGCAGCATCATCCTCAATTGTTCCTATAAAATCTAAGGCCCTCATTTTCTTTACTCTCTTTAAATACGTCTTTTGTAATATGGCTAGTTATGAGGGTTATCCTAGGGTTGGTGGCAGTAGTGGTAAAGCAGCAACTGTAGTAGTATGCCTCAGCAAATCCATGATCTACTATAGTAATGCTAGTGAGGCTTATGCTTATGCTTGACATGCTGTATCACTCGGCACTGGTGTGGCTACACTAACCTTTGGTCCATGTATAGTCATCGATGTGTGACTTTCCACCTCTTCCCTCTGCTCTAGTGGGGTCTGTTCACTCATTGCATTTTACTACAAAAGAATAGATAATCAGCCTCATGCAGTGTAGCTTTATGAAGAACAGAAACCTAGATAGTGGCACTCATGTATACTATGCCTAGGAATGCCTAAACTCATTCTAATACCACCTAATGTAACATCCCCTACCTGATCCCTAATAGAACCTAGTAAGAGATGCTACTTCCTAAAGGTTACCCATCTTGAATCTATCCCACTGCCATTCATTTAACTTCTACTGACCCCACATGCATGCTTAAGGTTTTAGGTTATTTTATTACTCTTCCTTTATTTTATTTTAGTTATGACTGTCGTTCACTAGTATAGCCATTTTGTTTGACTCTTTTCTAATTTATAGAAATTTCGACAACATAACAGTTGCATCGGTGAAAAATCCAAAGTTTTATCCAATGTAAAGTACTTCTATAGAAGCTTTAATCCATTAAAATCTTTCTAATTTCCTCCAATATCCTGTCAATTCCTTCTCTCCATCATCAATTCACTAATTCTCTCCAATTCCATAATGGTTTCCTCACATAAAACCAATCAGAAATACCATTATACACATAGTCAAAAATTAACATTAAAAGTAACCAACTTAGATACTTATACTTGAAAGGGATCCATTTTTTACCTAAAAAAACTTTGAGGCTTTGATCTTAGCTATTTTTTTCCTCCAAACTACTTCTCTTTAAGCTTACTTAAGATTAAATAAGGGTTTACAAAAACAAGGATTTAGGTTTTATTTTGCATGAACTATAATTTAGGGGTGGCAATTTAATATTTGGCATGTTAATTAAAGAGAAGAAATGGGGATTAGAGGGGGGAGAATATTCAACCAAAAAGGATTCATAGGAGGCAAAGGATGCTGATCATTTTCTTATAATTTTTTTTGTAATAAATCTACTTATATACATAAATCCAAAGGTTAAGATTTAAAGGGAATGACACATGTAGGGTAGATTTTTTCCATGTTTCTCATTTTTTTTTTTATCATTAAGTATTTCATTTTAATTTGGATGGCATGGACATCATGTGCCATTATTTAATCTTAGGGCTAGGATTACATACTACACAAAATCGCATAAAATCCATTTATCTTTATCCCTTAATTTGTCATTTTCTTATTTTATTTCTCCTAATTTATTTTTAATAGCTTCACTTTTAAATAAATTATAATACCATGATTTTCTTATTCCTTTAATTATTTTAGTATCAACACGTTTAGGTTCATATCTATTTGCGCACATTTTTAAAAATTTACGATTCAACCATGAATAGGTTACTATTCACCTTTATCGAATTTTGAGTTTCATTTTTTATTTTTAACCTCCTTAATAGCCTCATTTGTCTTTTAAATTATACCATAAATTATCTTATAATTTATAATCTCATTTAACCAGTTAGTTCCACTCGAGTCTTGGAAAATACTATTCATGGCCCGAGTGTCACTATTCACTAAGACTATTTCTCAAATCTTATTTTTCATATTTTTTTCATCTTTCTTATGCCTAATCCTCATTCCTTACCATATTTCATATTTTTATACCATTATCTTTCCACTAATTATGAATTTTCAATTTTGCCCTTCACTTTCTCACAAAATTCTCTTTATGTCCTTTTACCATTTTTCACTTAGTTGTTCACATCAACCGACTCTACTCGACCTATACACCTTATTCACTCCCCACTTTATCATCTAAATCCATTTCTATTCTTATGTAAAAATAGACCAAAAGTCAAGGTGTGACATTATATGATATTCATTGTTAATTACTAAATTTACTTTTATAATACATTTTTGGTAATTAATTTAGATATGCTACTCACAAAATCTTTTTGGGGTAATTCTAAGGCCATTTTTTAGGATTCTCCTATTTCTCTTTTTCCCTGACTTTTAACATATGCTTTTAATTCTTCTTGTAATATTTTTTTCTTTATTTCTTTATTATTCCTTTTTTAATATTTGAATTTTTACTTATATATTTTTCTTATTTCTTCTTGTAAATCTTGTATTGTTACTGTAGGTTAGTTTATCATTTTGAATCTATTAAGAACTTCCTCTATTTTATATGGTTGAAAATCTCTTTAAGTATTAGTATCATCTTTACTTATGATGTCTCTAATTTTAATAAATAAGACCTCTTAATTTTTAGATCATGAATCTTAGTTATTAGATCTAACAAAATATCTTTTCCCTCACTAAGAATAGTAATGTTGCTTATTCCACAAACATAGGGTCTATTATTAGTTTTCTTCTTCCTCACTATAATACTTTGTACTAAATGATTCTATTAGGTTTAAATCCTCATTATTATAATCAAAAATTTCTTCTTCTATATTAGTTAAAAATAGATTAATTAACTATTCTTTTAATTCTTCTAAAACATTTAAATTATTAATCTTTTGTCTTACTCTACAGTTTTTAGCATAATGACCAACTTTTCCATATTTGTAATGAATTACTGAAGACTTTTTTTTCTGATTTTCTTCATGTTTTTCTTTTATTTTAAGTCTTAGAAGGTTTTGATTATTTTGAACTCTCTATTTTCTTTTTTATTTTTGACATATCTCTTAGCTTTATAAGTTCTTTGATTCCATCTTTGACTTTTCTTCCTAGTTGAAGGGGCTCTAATCTTCTCAAAGCTATATTGTTCACAAAATTCTCCTATTACTTTTCTACTTTATGAAGCTTAGATTTTATCTTGTTTTGTAATTTCAAATCTATACACAAGGCTAAACCTTATTTATGCACATAGCTTATTACTTCTCCAAAAGTTAATCTAGCACAAGGTAACTCTCTATTATAATCTTCTCTAATTCTATTTCTTACCTTTTCAACAAATAATCTTAAAAGTCTCAAAATAAATCTTTCTTTCTAAAATAGATTATTAATATCTACCCTAGAAAAGAGTTTAGTTAAAACACATATTTATACAACCTAAAATCCTATAACTTTAGACATCTTAAGTTCATTATAATCTCAAAAGCTTTATGTTGAAAAACAAACTAAGGTCTCCTATAAAACTTTTAATTATGGAAAAGAATAAAGTATTAACCATATCATTTACTCTTGTTTCTTGAGGCTGTCCTCTTAATTCCGTCTTTATTACTATTTTTTTAGCTCCTAGATTATTCTTTTATCATCAAGGTAGAGATAATAATCCCATTATCCCTTCAATCAACCTATAAAACCTAATGTTGAAAACTTAAACTATATATTTGTCTTGATTTCTTTGAGCCTTAAAGGTTGAAGCAACCATAGCTATCTATTTTACCATATTTATGATTTGGTGTTCACTTAAACCATCTAAATTTCACTTATATATTAATTCACCATTATATTTGGCTTGAAAAACTTGAGACCTTTCTTCATATTAGACATTTCGAGGTGTAGGTCTAAGATAATAATTTTTTGCCTTAGAGGCTGGAGTTATCACATTTATATTGAAAATTTTTGAAATCTGTGCTTCTTTATAAAATTGTTTTTCTAATTCTTCTTCATCTTCTAATTCTCCATGTTCATTAATCATTCCTATTGTTTGTTTATCTTTTCTTTTGATATCTAGCTTTTTTATTTTTATTGAATTTGTTTTAGCATATCAGTATTAGAATATAAAATATTGATATTTGATTCCTTATGAAACATATATAAATGAGTTGAGCTAGATGGGTTTAGATCAAGTCATTTTTGGGTCAGACCACTTCGAACTTGGATCAAATTCTTGAGTTAAATTTATTTGTTATGACATATTTCAAATTATTGATTTAATTTGATGAGAATGATGAGTCAAACTAAATATTTTGATATCTTAATACTAATATTACAAGTTGTAAGCTATTTATCAATTTATTCCAAAATAGTCTTAAGATTTTTTTAAAGAAGGCAATGTAAATGACAACATAATAATTTTTAGTGTCAAAAAATGATAAATGTATTAGTTTTATACGAGTTAAACAAAGTGAAAAATTAAAAATTTTGTGCAAAATCAATCAATGATAGTAAGGATCCGAATAAATCAAAATGACAGACAATAGAAAAATAAGCAGCGTTGAAATTTTACCATTACCTGTTACTTGGTGATTCTTTATCATCAGGTTATTAGAAGCTACAATGATCCTCATCAAGAACACCTCCAAGGTATCCATACAAGAATTGAAGTGAAGAACAACTAAATAACTAAGTGCTAGTATGATATTCAGAAAAAGAAGAAGAAAATCAAAAAATTCAAGAGGAGAGTATGTGAATTTTCTGGTTATTTGTTAACTTCTTGTATTAGCAAATTTATGGGGCTATTTATACTAAAATTCCCCTCTTTAGGTTAACTTTAACCTTTAAAATCTAACCTAAATCCCACAAATTAGGCCTCTTTTTATCTATTGTGCATGGCCCAATAATAGGGTCCATGCGCATAAAACTTCAAGGCCCTTTCTAGGCTTTCTTCTAAGGCTCTTTTGGGCCTTAATTTAAATCAGCCATAAGTGTCCTTTTAACCTTTAAAGGGTACACTTAAAATCATATTATAATATACCTTTAATTGGCCCTCTAAGGCCCAATTCCTTTTTAACACTTAAAAGGGTCAAACTAGGCTCCAAGCCTAATTTCTCTTTTTCTTCTTTATTTCATCTCCTTTTAGTGATATCTCATATCATTGAAATATTAAACACTTTGATAATCATTTCAATTCTTTAAGTGTGTGAACCTATGGGTTTCCAAAACACATTGGCAGTACATGGTGAATTAGAGTCCTAATCTAATTAAGACTCTTATGGTTTAATCTCATTAAGCCCATAATTAATTTTGAATCAATAATTAACTTATGTATAATTCTTGAAAGGTGTCTAGCCACACATCAAGACTATTCAAGTGTTGTAAAGTCAAGTGATTTGACTTAACCCTTCCATATTCAGTCACCGTGCAATTACTCTTTTCACTATACTTTATCTCATTTAGGTTTAAGTATGAACTTGTGTCAACTCAATGCTTAATCAAGTATGTCTAATCAAGCCTTAAACATGCTAAGTCTAATATTCACATCTTTATTCCCAAAATTCCCTTGTGAATCTCATTCACACTTGTATTTCACTTTGATAAGAGATTCCCTGAATAAAGATATATTATCTTTGTGAGATAAACTTCCATTATAATTCAGGCTGGTGAATCCTCTATTAATCACTTAACTACCTTCAATTATCTCAAAATATACTTAACCTTCTAACAATATATACATCATGGTGAAGTTAAAGCACCAGAGTCAAAGTATACCCTTGGATACTTAAGATAACCTTAGTGATCTCAAGTCAGAAGATACTTCACTAACACAGATTATGTATCCATGTGAAGATCTCATGTTCAAGTCTCCAATGAACTTATTTCTCAAACAAGCATCCATATGTTAACTCCAAACGTCACCATGCTCGTAGCTTGTGGGAACTACTATTTGACTAAGTCAAAAAAAGTATAACATGTTCTAGTTTATTCGTATTAATGATGTCTCATCTTGTTAATGCTATTACTAGAGATAGTTTTGGTATTTCACATTTGCATACAATAAGAATATCACATCATGAATTCGTCATTATTTACTCTACACTATGAAATGATACTAGGGACTTTATTACATAGTTTAAGATTCATGTTAAACAAATGAATTAATCAAAAGTACTTATGTAATAAAAAAATGCCTTTTATTATAAAGGAATGTTTAAATGTACACAAAATATCCCTATTACATATGTGCTCTAGGGCATACAGCCTATAATCTCCCACTTGCACTAGAGCCAATCACCAATGTATCTAATACCCATATTATTTACATGGAGATCGAACTTGCTTTATGTTAGTGCCTTAGTTAGAGGATCAATAATATTCTACTATGTGGGGACTCTCTTACATCATGTCTACTAACTATCTCTTAGATTATATGGTAATGCTTAAGAACATACTTAGATCATTAATGAGACCGTGGTTCCTTTACTTATGCGATGACACCATTGTTGTCACAATACAGAGGTACTGGGTCAACAATAGAAGGGACCACTTGTAGTTTAGTAATGAACTTCTTAATCCATACTGCTTTCTTAGTTGCATCAAAAGCTACAATGTGCTCTATTTTGGTAATTGAGTCTGCAGTTGTATCTTGTTTAGAACTCTTCTAACTAACTTCACCTCTAACAAGTAAGAATATATAACCTAACTGAGATTTGCAATTGTCTTTATAAGACTAAAAGCTAGCATTAGTATACCCACTAACTCAAAAATCCCCTTTTTCCATATACCAAGAATACATCCTTAGTCCTTCTCAAATACTTAAGGATATTCTTGATAGCCACCCAATATTCCTTTCTATAATCGAATTGGAATATTCTTGTGACACCTAAAGCAAAAGCTATATTATGTTGAGTACATAACATAGCATACATGATAAATCCTATAGCTGATGCATATGGGATCCTACTCATAGGTTTTTGTCCTCTTATGCTTGTGGACACATACACTTAGAAAGGATTTTCCCATGAAGCATAGGAATGAATCCTCTCTTTGAGAGATCTATGCTAAACCTCTTTAACATATTATCTATGTATATAGACTGTGAAAGACCTATCAACCTCTTGGATTTAGCTCTACAGATCCTTATCCTTAGTATGTTAGTCACTTCAACAAGGTCTTTCATGGAGAACTTCCTCGATAGCCAAATCTTGATTGATTGAAGGGTTGAGACATCATTTTCTATGAGCAATATGTCATCAATATATAGCACTAGGAAAATAATTGCATTCCCACTATCCTTCTTGTAAACAATTGGCTCATTTAAATTTTGTGAGAAACCAAACTCTTTGATTATCTCATTAAATCGGATGTTCTAACTCCTGGATGCTTACTTCAATCCATAAATGGATCTTTGAAGCTTGCGTACCTTGCTATTATCAATGGATATAAAACCCTCAGGCTATGTCATATAAACCTCTTCTGACAGTTTTTCATTAAGGAACATTGTCTTCAAATCCATTTAGCAAATCTTATAGTCATAATGAGCACAATAGTAAGCCAAATCCTAATGGATTTAAGCAGGGCTACCCATGAAAAGGTTTCATCAAAGTTAATTCCTTGCCTATGAAAATAGCCTTTACTACCAAGCTTGCTTTATGGGTAACAACCTTACCCTCCATGTTAGTCTTCTTCTTAAAAATCCATTTGCACCAATGGATTTTTATCCCTTCAGATACATCAACCAAAGTCCATACTTGGTTGTCATGCATGGAATCCATTTTAGATGGCATGACTTTTAACCATAATTCTAATTCTAAACTCTTTAGAACCTCTTCATAGCCTGTAGTCTCATTTTCTTCTACTATAGCTACAATATTATGCTCATCTATGAGAAATCCATATCTCTCAGGCTTAGTACAAACTCTAGTAGAACGTCTAGGAGTATGTGTCACAATAAGTTATGTTATTACAACATCATCATATGTAATAAACTGAGCATCAATCAGTTAATCTGCCTCTATTTATGGGTCTTAAACTTTATTAAGTTTGATTTTACTCCCACTACCTCCCTTTAATAGAAACTCTTTCTCTAGGAAGATAAGATGTTTTAAGAAAAACACATTTTGTTCTAAAGTGTTAAAAAAATAGCATCTAAGAGACTCATTTGCATACCCTATAAATAAGCACTTGTTAGATTTAGTATTAAGATTATCTAACACAATTCTTTTCACATAAGTAAGGCAACCCCATACTTTTAAGTGTGAAAGAATTGGTTTGTTGTTGCACTATATCTCATATGGTGTAACATCAACTGACTTTGATGGAACTTTATTTAGAATGTAAATAGCAGTTTCCAATGCATAATCCCAAAATGACATAGGTAGAGTTGCAAAGCTTATTATGGATTGAACCATGTCTAACAAGGTTCAATTTCTCCCTTCAAATACGACATTATGCTATGGTGTATATGGAGGAGATCATTGAGATAATATCCCATTATCCTTTAGATAGCTTTGAAATTCTTGACTTAAGTATTCTCCACCTCGATCTAATCGAAGTGTTTTAATACTTCTATCAAGCTATTTCTCAACTTCACTTTTGAATTCTTTGAACTTTCAAAGGCTTCAGATTTGTACTTTATAAAGTACACACACCCATATCGTGAATAATCATCAATAAAGTAATGAAATAGAGAAACCTACCTCTTGTATGTGTAGTCATTGGGCCAAATGTAACACCTCCTACCTAATCCACTTCAAAATCGGGCAAGGGATGCCACTTTCCAGAAGGTTACCCATCTTAATCCCACTCTCACCCGTAGTTCATTTAACTTGATAAAAATTGTTATTATATTTAATAATCAACTAATATGTTAGTCAGTTCGAGGCCTGACTGGTCCTAGTTCAACAAAAGCTTATGCCCATCTATTTAGGTCTATTAATATATGATTGATAGTTTTGCTACACTAACATGACATAAAATCCTAAAATAATAGTTATTCAATCATAGTGCAAGTACACATTTAGCATGCGAACCATGCTCGTGATAGACTTATCTTACCTGTGTCATTAATGATATGCTTTATCTAGTGTTGGAACTCAATCTGCCACTTCGCTCGCCTTAATTGATCACCTACACATTAGCAAGGAAGCCAATGCACTGAGCACAAATGTTCAGTGGCATATTCTAATACTATGGGAATCATATCTTTAAATTCATGTAAACAATAATAATTCATATAACTTACTTTAATTAAGTCTTAGTTTTATGATCTTTTTATAACTATTTTGTTCCTAACTCTAGTCTCTCATCCTGATTTATCTTCTTTATTAGATATTAATATTATCATCTCTTGTGCTCATTTTTTAATATGTATCTGATAATAGTTCTACATCTCCACTTAATCCAAGGGCTCAAAATGCTCCCTACATAATTATTTGTCATTTTTCTTAAATATGTACACATTTAATATGAATTTATTTCATTAATTTTTTCTCATAGTTCCCATCTTCAAAAAATTTCAACATTGTAATTTTTGAATTGCTCATAATTTTTTACCACTAAGATGTGCCACTTTTAGAATTTTCTAAGCACATTTTTGAATTTTTTCATTCTGCTTTAAGCAATTTATTGTTTCTCATAGACCGTAAATTCAGATTTTATTTTCAACTTTTAACCTCCTATAAGACCTCAAATGCTCCTCAAATTTCACCATAATACACCTTACAATAAATAAAAATTTTAAGTCAGGTTAGCTCCATTTGGCCCTAGGACGCTATTCCCAACTTAAGTGGTATTATTCATTGAGGCCCACTCTAGAACCTCATTTTTCGTGCATTTTCTCATCCTTATTGGGCCACATGTCATTGTCTTATTACTCCCATGTGTCTCTCTTCTCATTTTTTTACCATGAATAGTGAATTTCCCATTTTGCCCTTGCCTTTTCATGAAATTACCATTTTGCCCTTTGGTCATTTTTCACTCTGTAGTTCACGCGGCTGACTCTACATGATCTGTATATCCATTTTATTTCCCACTATTTCTTTAAATTCCAAATCTATCCTCACAAAAATAGGACTAAAATTGGGGTGTGACACCATGTATATTTGAATGTATTAAGTCCAAAAGACCAATGGCACGTTCACCTTTTCCACAAAAAGTTGTCTTTGTCATCTTGTCCAATAAATAAGATTCACATGTTTTAATTGATTTATAATCAAATAAGCCTAAGTCACAAGACTTGTGCAACTTAGCCATGTGTTTTTTGTTTATGTGGCCATGTTGATAATGCCACAAGAAAGATGGTTTCAAGCTATCAGTCTTAAATCTTTTAACATTAATGTTGTAGATCACCTTTTGATATCAATAATATAAATTCCACTAATATAAGAAGCAAAACAATATAAAACATTATTCTTATAAATAGAGCAACCCTTCATCTTATTAATGGAAATATCAAAATCTTGTTCAACAAGACAAGATAAAGAAATAATATTCTTGGTCAAAGAAAAAACATAATAAAAATTATTAAGTTCTCATACTAATCCCAAAGGTAAATCTAAGTAATATGTTCTTACAATTAATGTAGCAACTCTTGCTCTATTTGTTATGCATAAGTCCACATCACCATTGTTCCGCCTCCTACTACTCTTTAGTCCCTGTAAATTAGAAACCAAATGAGAGCCGCATCTGGTGTCCATACCCAAGTGTGATATCAATAGTAGAATTAGTATTAATCTCAATAATATTAATACCTAAAGTTGAAGCATCAACATGTTCTCTTTTTGTTTAAGGCCTTTTGACATGCTTTGCAATATTCCTTTTGGGATTAGTC
>CANXYI012232070.1:0-16174 GCA_948208565.1 Hura crepitans | reverse complement strand
GCTTAGGCATTAATGGCTATAGTTTTTCTTATTTTATGAACTTATTCAAGCACTAAGACAAAGGTCTACCCAATTTAGAGAAGCAGCAAATGTTAACTATGTTAACATCTGTAATTAGACTTGAGTTGTTATTACCATCGTTACTTCTAATGCCTTCATTATTTTTAAATCCTTTATTCTAAAAGGCCATTTCCACATCAATCGTTATGTCTTTGAGTTATTCCCACATAGTGATGCCTTTGGCAGTGTGTCCAGCATTATGTAATTATTAGCATTCCTGATAAACATTTTGATCCAGTTGATGTCCTTAGATTATTCCTCATTTTCATCACTTTAGCCCTCCATCATTCTAAGTATTCTAAAAATAACTCATTGGTTTTTTCGAAAAATAGTTCTAAGCCTTTGAGGGTCACCTTAATAGTTATATTATTTGAGTATTACTTGTTGAATGCACAGGAAAATCTTCCTAATTCATTTTCACCTTCTTATTCAAGTAATGGTACCAATCTAGGGCTTGCTTAGTTAGAGACATACTAAACAAGCTTACTATTTATGCTTTTGATAGATGAGTCAACCTTATGGTTACTACATACTGCTTCAAATGAGTTCTTGGGTTAGAAGTGCCATCAAACTTACTTAAATTTGACATTTTAAACTTGTGGGGCATTGCATGATCAAGCTTCAAGTTGATGTCTTCTAGGTTGATGTCTTTACACTTGATCACTAAATGACTCATGGCTTCTAATTTTTCATTTAGCTCTTTAATAAGATCATTCTGTTTATGCTTAGGTGGTGGAATCCTATTATAACTGGGCCTAACGGGTGGTATTTCTTCATTGGAAAGCTAGTCATCTTCTCCATTAACCATTTCTTTCTTACCATTATCAGCAGCAAAAGGTTGCCTTTATCTTCCTAAGCATATATACTTGACAGTGCATTGCTCATAGTGGCCATCATTCTCATCTCCATATCTTGAAAGATATCAGTTAGCATGGCTTTCATTACTAGTTCATCTCTAGACATGGTTGCTCTTCTTGGTAAACTGAAGATGGATCAATAGTGGCTGTAAAGCAAAGGGTTAGTCATGATACATGAGTTACCTAAGATGATACATGATATGTAATGTATGCCTTATGTATGAATAATATCTTGGGAATAAATATGATGCATGCATTTATGTGGATGCATGGTATGAATAGTTAATACATAAGTGAGATCACAAGATGTATGATTAAAAAGTTAATTAACTTGTACAAGATGGTACCTTTCGATACATGGTTAGTGTGTCACATGCTAGTGTGAAGTGTACTCGTTCACAATGTATGTGTACTAGATTATTACATGGATATACGAAATAGAAAAAAGCTTATGTTATGAATAAGATATGTAAGGATAAGTATGCTACAATGTATATTTACAAAGTCTAAGTTATCATAAAAGCAAGAAGTTTATGTCATAGAGTAAGTACACTACAATGTTATGCATGTGTATATAAACACAAAAAAGGATACATGTTACGTGTACAAGGATAAACACAAGCAATAATTATGCCTTCCAACTTTATTACTCCTACACACATGGTTGTAGCAATTCTTCCTAGGCGGGCTTACTTAAGCATCATCAAGGGATACATAGGTTTAATTATGGGTCTAATTAGGCCTAGTGACCTCTCATATTTAAAGTGCATGTAAAAATAATAGCCTATAACATTTAAATTTTATTTGAGGTGAAATTAGGCTGTGCCCATTCTAGATAAAAGGCACAATAGGCTTGGCCCCACTTCAAATAAGGTTAAATGTAATAGGCCTATATAGTAGTCATAATGCAATCGTAAACACTTTGGGTTATGTAACCTAGGGGAAGTTATTAAGCTTAACTATATGAGCTTCAAGGTTTGGTTTGAAAAGGCTTTATGGTTCCCACAAATAGGGGTCCCTCCTAACGGGTCTTTCTAATGAAAGATAGTAACAATTAATTAGTTCACCATTTCATTTACACAAAGGTACAAGGCTTATAGGTGATGAATATGCCAACAATTCCCTATTCTTAAATGAAAAATGGGTTCATGGTCTGCAACACTATCTAAAGTAAAAAAAAAAAAAGGATATAGTTTATATAGGATGAGATGCATGGAACTAATAAAAATTAGAATATTAGAAGGCATATTATTTGGGCACTTTTGGATTCAATTCTTAGTCCCCAGTGGAGTCACCACTATAGATTTTATATTTGTACCGAGGATGATACAATTAGTGTTTAGAGTTGCCACCTAGCTCTGCACTAAGACTATTAATCTTCTACTTAGAAAGGGTTTGGAATGAAATCTTAATTAAGCCCTAATAATAAACTTTCCTTTATATTCTAATGTTTATCAATCCTATATCATGCAAGCAAGCATTATAGTTGAAAGCATATATGTCACCTTTTCACATAAGAAAATAAGTTGCAATATTCAAAGCATAAATGTAAATTGAGCATCCATAAATAGGGTCATTTATTAATGGTTATTTAACTTGACAGTTACTCGTAATTCCATAGGAATTAGAGGTAATTACCCAACTCCCATCTTTAGGAGATTAGCCTTTTGTTAAAATATATTTTTCATGTGACTTTTATTAAGGAAAACATAAAAACATTTTATTAAGAAAACACCAATTAATTAGATAGAAAAATCATTAATGTGAGGTTAGGCTTTTTGCATGTAAAATAAGTTATTAAACTATCTATTACAACCCAATAAATAAAAGAAATAAAAGGTACGAAACCAAATAAGCATATAAGGAATAAATAATTAGTCATGTTTCTACGTCGACAAGTTCGTGGAGACTTATATGGTCCTCGGCCTATGTCTATGTGAACTACAAGCTATTTTAACTACTATATCTATCTGAACCTCATATCTAGCATGGATGGTCAATCTCACATAACTCAAAAGAAAGGGATTAGTAACACAAGCATAGGTCAACAAGGACCTAATAATAGTGCCAAATAGAATAATAATAACATGTGTAATGAATTTACATATAGATATGAATGATCATGAAATACACCCAAATGATGATTACGAATGAGAGGATGACAAACTAATCATGCAAAAGAGAATATAAATTCATTACAATGATATTCATACGGACTATATTTCAAAACATGTGTCTGTACGGATTACACCCCTTGTGAAAGAGAGTCCGTGTAGAATGGTACATAAAACACATTCATATGGACTACACTCCTCATGAAAGGGAGTCCATGCAAACTAGCACACAAAACACTAT
The DNA here is from genome assembly GCA_948208565.1 of Hura crepitans. Lineage (NCBI taxonomy): Eukaryota > Viridiplantae > Streptophyta > Magnoliopsida > Malpighiales > Euphorbiaceae > Hura > Hura crepitans. Next base: position 12,902 of record CANXYI012232070.1, on the reverse strand, counting down.
TCTTAAAACATATATCTAAGCAGACTACAATCCTAGTAAAAGGGAGTTTGTGCAAACCAAACATTAATTTAAAATATCAATGACATGCATATTAAGGAACAGAATGATTATACAGCATTAAAAGCACAAATGCAAAATGATATTATGCAATAAAGTATGTTAAGGCAGAATTTACAAAATAAACATAAAATAATTATTAAACAACAGTTCGTACAGACCTCATATCATACTTATATTCATATAATAGGTCTATACAGACCTTAACATAAATTAAAATAAGTTTGAATGATTTAGAGTGTCAATTCCAAAAAAATAAGAATGATTGCAACTTTTAATAATATGATGAAAATATGATAAAAACAAATTTAAAAAATTAACCTACTCTTATAATCGATGTGAGGATTACATAGAATCACCTCACATGTCAATTAATCTCGGGAGATCCTCGATTACAAAAACAACATAAATAGAATGAATGAAGATGAAGAATGAGATAGGCCTCAGATCTTACCTTGTAGTTAGCACTAAGCAATAGGACAATGGTTGGATTTTGAAAGAATAATTATTTTAGTATGGGCTTAAGACTAGTAGAGTGAATCTTAAGTCTATGTCTTAGACTCTCAAAATTGCTTCTTTTTTATTCCTCTCCCCCTTTTCCTCCTCTTGAAAGAGGTATTTATAGGTTTAGTAGGCAGTTCTCCCATCCAACAGAAGCAATAAGATTAAGAGTTAGAGTCTAAATAAAAAGATTAAGTTTCTGGAAACTTTTCGGTGACAGGTTCGTATGGACCATGGTTTAGGGTAGCTAAGTCCGTGTATACTTAGGCTCTAGTTTACCCTAGTAGGCCTTGGGCCATAGCCCTATTCCTCTAGGTTGGTTTTATTCTAGTTCATACGGATATGGGCTTTGGCTTGTCCTGGCAGAACATGGGTTATAGCTCTATTATTCTAAGCTAGGTCTTAGTTAGTTAGTACAGACCTCATAACATCAAGTCCGAGTGGACTTATACCGGGATGGTCCGTATATACCATGGTTTTAGGTTTCTTATCTTATTGCTTAAGCCTATCTTTGGTTATCATCATAGGCCCAAAAGGTAAGGCATCTATAGGTTTTGATTCTTGTATGCTTCCAATTAAACAAAACAATCAGCACTAAGGAGAAAAAAATTTCAGTCTCTTAGACATGATCCTCTCTTTACTCTCCTTAAATTTTTCTCCTATTCCTCACATTTCTTTCAATTGATACTTCTTTCTTTCCTAAATCAAGACTAGCTTTGTTGCTACTAGGAAACAAATTCCTTTTATTTTGACCATCATTCTCTCTTTTAATTTTTTTCTATTTCTTGGAGGCTGAATGGATTTCTTCAATTTTCTTTCATTACTCACCATTGAACCTTCCCTTTTAAATCATTATTTCCTCATCTTGGACCAAAAGAAAGGATAAAAGTACTAATACCCTTTTAAGTCTAGAATTCGATAAAAAATTAGTTGGTTTAGTCTTGCTCTTCATCACGCCATTCAAATGTTGTTCTCTTTAACAGATTCTATCTCATATATTCCTCCCTTATTCAATCCCAAATTCTAATTTGATGGAACACATCAAACAAGATTTAGTCCTCGCTATTCAGACCTAGATCAAATGGAGAAGCTAATTACATAAGGATATTGTCTTCTTCTAGCCATTACAACATAATTCTCCTTAATTTTTCTTTCCTCTTTTATTTACTCTATTCTCAAATTTCAATTTCTCTTTACTCGCAAGTTTTAATTGAGATGAACATGCCCTAAAGCCACAGCTAGAAAAAGCAAGCTCAAGCTAGTTGAGTCCTTCTTTTCAAACCCACTATCTTCCATCTTCTTACAGCCATTGGATTTATTTTTTCAATAAAATTGGTTAAACAAAAAACCAAGTTTTTTTATGATCTAAGTTAATAGAGAAAGTTCCAAAAACTTAAATGAAATTTAAGAATGTCTTGGGTTTTGTTATAGCATATTATACTCATTTGTAAAATTACTTCCAATAATTGGATGTTATATAATTATACTTGATTCAATTTAGTTCTCTTTTATTTTTTTTTAAATTTCCCCATTCTTATTGTTTGTTTTCCAAAACCTAAATTCTTTTATAGATCCTATCTTAGCCTTTTACTCACATTTTTAAGCAAACTTTTAAGTCCTATATTTCATAAACCCTAAATCAACTCATCGGGCCTTAATGCTTGACCTAAGTTTTATAACTTTTAGGGTGTTACAATATCACTCACTTAATGTTAGGTTAGGAAAGGTAGGGATTAGTACTGGAAATGGGGAATTGTGAAAATGTGGAATAAAAAAGCAATTACAAGAAACTAATTAGTAACTATGTAGTTTAACTACTCCATACCCAAACGACATCAAATTATTACTAATAAATAGGTCGTTTAATTCTTATTCAGTTTAGACATAAAAAGTGAAATCGAACTGATATAACCAAATTTCCCAAAAACATAAAATTGAAATCAAACCAAATTAATAGAAAAACAAAATTGAATTTAAAATTTTATTCTATTTAGTTCGATTTTTTGGTTATAGCCGAATTACGATCACCCTTAACCATAAATATGACAAGTCGAAACAATAAAAAAATCATGCAATATATGCTAAAATTATTTCAATAGGTCTATGGTAATAGTTTTGAAAGTGTTGCATTCGCCCCTGTTGCCTTAGGTTAAGGCAACAATTTGAACACCTTAATGCAATAGTGAAAAATCTATTACATTAAATAAGCTAAAGGCAACAATTTTCAATAAAGTTTTAGGCAATGGTTATTTTTAGTTATGGCAATAATTTTTGCAAAGTTTTAAGCAACGCTTATTTTTAACTATGGCAATAGTTTTCGATGGAATCTATAGCAATACTTTATTTAATTTATGGCAACATTTTTAAATAAATCGAGGGTAATATTTATTTAAACTCTAGTAACATTTTTTTATAAATTAAAGGTAACATTCATGTTATATTATTGCAACACTTTATATAAATTAAGGGCCATATTTATTCTTGTACTATAGCAACACATTTATATATATCAAATGCAACATTTATTTCGTATACTAGTAATAGTTTTATATAAAATTACAACAACACTTATTTTTTATTTTAGCAATAATTTTATATAAATAAGTGATAATACCATTTTTATTGGCAATAGTTTGTACAAACATATTAATCATAAGGCAATATCATCATAAAAACATAAGTCATAATATGCATTTTAAGAATTTATACCAGATTAAAAAAAACTACAAAACTGTAAGTAGTCATCTAAGACTAGAAAAATTGAACTCAACTTGATCAATTTGAAACTCTCCGTTATCCTTAGCTTGCAAGATTGAATCTAATCTTGATAGAGTTCTCTATATTAAGATGCAAAACTTGAATTTCAACCACCTCCAATTGAAAATAAAATGGCAATTTCTTAAAATTAACCATAACATTTGACAGTCTTGAGCTTTTACCAATAACAACTTACAACTCATCACTAAGGAATATGACCTCCTCGATCCTATGTATATAAAGAATTTTAAGTTGAAATACAGCAAAATGATAATGATCCCATGAATGTTTGCTCGTTTGAGTAGTAAAATAAATTACACTAAGAATAGGCTTGCGCTAGTGTAATGGAGGTCCTAATATCAGCAGTTCAAGGACATATTAATATGCACTTAGTATAAAATAAAAATATGTAAGAGAAATCATAGAAATAAGAATAAGGGCTTATTCATGCTTAGAACAAACAAAGTACTCTTGCATAATTAAAATCTCTAAGATTAAAAAACACATACAACTTTTTACAAATTTAAAATGTCCTTCGAAAAGCTTGACAAAAACTTAGGAATGAGAAAAATCTTACTTATATACTAACCTCGTGCCTATCAATCATAGGAACGAAAGTGAAATAGCAATTTGTAATGCCTTTCTTGTAACCAAAACTACAGCTAAACTGAGAGAGAAGAAGTCCAACACTTTATAAAAGTTGTCCAAGAAACATTTAAATTATAAGCAAATAATCCTTAGTCCTTAACATTGATAAATAAAAATGCACTCTTTATGATAACTACAAAATCTTTAATTTCATTTACTCATTTTTTACCTTTTTAGGGCAAAAAATACCTCTATTATGAGTAAAGAAGGTCTATAATTAGGAACACTTACATCTAAAACTTTATTCTTTATAATTAGATATTGGAGGTACGTCAACTATGGCAACCCAAACCAAATCAAAATAAGCCTTCAAAAGGCATGTTCCAAATTCAATACAAGGATGAGAGCTCAATGTCCCCTACAAGGTGATTTTCCTAGTGGTGAGTGTGAGTCATCACCCGGGTGCTTAGTCTAGAAAGTAAACCAAAGAGATTCCGGGTTAGGGAATTCCCTCTTCATGCCTATCACATAATACTGATTTTTAGCTCGACAGATTTAGTTTTTATCAAATCCCTTCAAGCATGAGATTTTTGCAATTAATTAAACAAACATGTTTTCATGTCAAAAGTGATTAAATTAAAATTAAAAATAAAACAAATAAAAATATCATACATCAAAACAAAGAATCATGTACATCTAACATACATGAAATTGAGCCCATTTATTAAGTTGAGGACATTGGTGCAAAATTATTTTATTGGATAGAAAGAACATTAGCTCTAAAAATCATTTATTAGAAATGTTCACTTTATTTATTAAAATCATTTTCTAAGGAATTATGGAACTTTGGTTCTAAAACCATTTTACTAGTTAAAACATTTTACTCTTATTCAAATAAAAATATTTTGGCTATTGTAGTATTGGTTACAAATTAATTAAACATTTTAATAGAATCCTTTCTAATTAAAACCTTTTATCCTTTCAATTTTATAGATAATTTTGGGAAAAAGGACTTTGGTCCTCAAAATATGTCGATAAAGCACTAATTAATTAAAAACCTTATTTTTATCAAATTAAAATAATTTTGGGCATTTGGAACTTTAGTCCCAAAACATTTATTTTTTATACAATTAAGTCCTTAATTTCTATAAAACATTCAATGTGAGTTTAATTTTGATCGGATCAAAAATTATTTTAATCTACCTATTACAACATGCATGGAATTATACATAAAAAATTTAAAACAATTACAACTAAAAACCCTACTACAAATGATCTAAAAATCTAATAAAAATAATTAATTGTAGGCCATATATATGAAACTTAAAAACAGATATGTTGGGACAGAGCTAAATATATACAGACTACTAAGATATCTCAACTAAGTCCACACGAACATTATAAGCACACAGAACTAGCCTATATGAACATCTTTTTGTACCAAACTCCATATATACTGAAACTCGAATAGAAAGGTTAAAACAATAACACAAAATCCATGAGAACCTCACTACACACAATAGCTAAAGGAAAAACACATAATGGGACATAAAGAAAATAGGTCCGTACAGACATAACTCTTCATCAAAAGAGGTTTGTGTAGTTTACACCATCATAATAGAAATACAAGAGCAACAAAAACTATATTGAAAACCATATATTGGTTCGTATAGACCACAGAACAAAATGTATATACCAGCCTAAGTCCATACAGACAATGTCCTCTGATTAGGGAGGTCTTTGTGGATGTAGACATAGATAAAATAATAATAATAACAATAATAATAATAAAAGAAAGCAACCAAATTTATCCCATAAATAATAAAAGAAAATACCAAAATCAAAGATATATGCATAAGAAAAATAAAATCATTAATACACCTAAATAAATAAATAAATGAAAAAACAAAGAAATAAAATAACTACAAAAAATTGATCTCTCCTCTCTACTAGAGTAGACCCATCAAAATGAGTCTTTTAATGCTCCATTTTCATAGAAGATCCTAGATTTGAGAATAAGAAAATATAAATAAAAGAAAAGAACTTAATGTTGATCTCTAATATAGGTTTGTACAGAGTAAAAGAAATATGATACTCAAAGATATAGGTCTGTACAAACCTAATTCCTCAAAAGGGATAAACCAAATAGATAAAAAAAGGTAAAGACCTCTCCTCTCCAATGGAATAGACCTCTCAAAGTAGGTCTTTTAACACTCCATTCTCATTAAAGGTCATAGACCTCAAGAAAAGGAAGGAAAAGAAATTAAAAATATATAAAACAAATAATCGAAGATGATAAATCATAAATAAAGATTAAAATGAATGAATGATAACCCTTTATAAGGGTTTCCTTAGGTATTTACCCCAAATAATGATTTTTCTCAACCTATATAAGATTGAGTCACTTTAAAGCCAAGTAAAATGGTGATTCTCCAAGCTTTATCCATAAAGGACTCAAGTTTTTTTTATGGGTTTTTTAGAGAGGGAGAAGAAAAAGATGAGAGAAAACTAATGCCAAGTTTTAAAAGACATTTTTTTCTAAAATTCTCCTCCCCTTCATAAAAAATGTGGGCCTTTTATAGTTCTTCCTAAATAATTTATGGGTCCCCTAAAGAATGCATTCAGCCATTTGGAAGGTGGTCTTGTGGTCACCTACAATGTCTAAATCCATACAGACTTTAAATGTAAAGGTCCATATGGACCTAAACCTTCGTGAAAGGAGGTTCATGTTGACATTAGAAATATATGTTGACAAGGTTTATACGGACCTTAATCCTTGTGAAATAAGGTCTGCATGAACATCATGTGATGTCCACTAAGCATCTTCTTCAGGCTTTTTAAAGGTGTTTTCTAGTTCTATTTTTAGTGTTTCTAGGGTATTTTGCTTGGTTTGTGGACTTTCCCTTATATCTCTTAAGAAATATTTGGCATATAGGAGTTTCATCATTAGAAACCCTCTAAACCGAGAAGCATCTCGAGTCCCTATGTCTACAGTTGCCTCTATTTTAATAGGGCTTAAAAACTATATATATTAAGTTGCATCAAAATTTAGAAGAAAGGAAGAGATGCATATTTACACCTTAAAATTTTGGGAGCTCTACTACTTAGTAAGTGTCAATTTTAAACCTCTCCAAAATTGAGATCTCCGTAAGCTAAATAGGCATGGGTTTTAACCCTTTCCAAGATCAAGAGCTCCCTCTACTTAGTAGGCATGAGTTTTAACCCTCTCTAAGACCAAACACTCCTTTTGCTAGGTAGCTGTGAGTTTTACCATCTCCAGGATCAAGAGCTCTTTCTGCTTGTTAAGTTTGAGTTTTAACTCTCTTTAAGACCAAGCACTCCTCTTACTAAGTAGGTGTGAGCTTTAACCCTCTCCAGGATTGAGAGCTCCCTCTACTTACTAGGCATAAGTTGTAACCCTATCTAAGACTAAGAGCTCTCTCAACTCGCTAAGTGTGATATTTGTCGGCTTCATTTGAGAGCTTTCTTTACTCGATAGGTGTAACATTTATTGGCTTTGGTCTTAAAGGCCATGTTGTGAGCTATTCATTTTATTAGTGTGCTTGTCAATAGTTTTATGCTTTAAGGCTGATGTTAAAGCTAGTAAGCTTGTCACTAAAGAGATAGGTGATGCACTGGATAGCAAAAAGCTAGTAACCTTACCCCTTACATTGCCTCTACCTAAAGTGTGGCATTTTTATTGTATTCTACAAGAGCAAAGATTTATCATTAATATTTTGTATTATGCAAAAAGGGTGATGCTTACCTTCTGATATGCCTATTATGTCTATAGTGTCAGGATATGTCTGTTATGCTCTATAGTTTGATAACTACCCCTAAGATCATAGGAGAAACTTGATATATGGTACCTTTTCAAAAATAGTGGTTTCTTTATATATCAAAGGTGTTTTGCATAGTCAAATGTAAAATATCCCCTATCTCAAGCTAGAAGATAAGAGATACAATCATATTTAAGCTATAGAAACATTTATTTAGTATGTATACACGTGATGCATGATGCCAATGCCTTTAATCAATTGACAAAAGTGAAAATGTTCTAGCCAATATTGATTTGAAGTTATTTAAAAGTAACTAAGGCAACTCTGATAATGATAAGAATGGCGGGAGGTAAGAAGATTAAAACCTTAATTTTTTCCTAGACTACCCTATGTAGGGTTTTCACCCCAGCGGGGTGGTCTAACTTTTGCCTAGGCTACCTTTTTGGATTTTTAACCTAGCTAGGTTTTTTTTAATAGAAGAACTTCTTCAATTGCTTGATGTTAACAAATTCTTTGAATTCATTCCCTTCTAAGTCAGTAATCTTTGAAGCTCCCTTCAACAGCAATTACTTAATCAAATAAGGACCTTCTCAATTAGGTTTAAACTTTCCTCTTGGATCAGCTAAAACAACTTTGGATTGCTTTAATATAAGTCTACTTCTTTCAGCGGTTGGGGCTTCACTCTTTTGTTAAAGGCTCTTGTGATATGATTCAGTTAGATTTGGTTATGATACAAAGCTCACATCTTATTCTTATCTAGGAGTTAATTGTTGATACTTGTTTTGTTCCCGCTATCTCTAGTATTTTAGCCTCGAGAATGACCTTTAATGACTAAATTTCTATCTTAATGAGGAGTACAACTTTTGAACCATATTGAATCCCCACAAAGCAAAAGGTACCCTATTAGCCTAATCTTTGTAGGTTTCTATCGTCTTTGATAAAATTCTCATCAAGTTTTTATTTGCGCATTCTATTGCTTTATTTGCCTGAGGTCTATAAGGAGAAGACTTATGATGCTAAATCTTATACTTTGCCAACAAATCCCTGGTTGCCCTTTCAAATGGCACTCTATTATTAGAAACTATGTGATGTGGGACACCATATATGTAAATAAGGTGTTTCTCCATGAATTGAGCCACATGTTTTGCCTCTAATCTACTGTGGAAAATGGCTTCTACCTATTTTAAGAAGTAATCAATTCTATGACAATGTACCTATCGACATTTAAAGTTGTAAACCTTATATCTCCAATGATATATATTCCTTAAACTGCGAACAACTAAAGGGTTGTCAAGCTATGTAATTTTACTAATGGAAAGTGCCTCATATCTATGTGTAACTAACATTTTTTACACTTTTTAACAAATTCTACATAGTTTGTTTCCATAGTTAACCAATAGATTCCTTATCTCATGATCTTCTTAGTTAAGCTAAGCTTATTCATATGAGTTTTGCAACATCTTACATGTATCTCCTCTGGAATCCATTTTGCCTCTGCTTGACCCATACATCAAAGTTGTAACCCATCCAACATTTTGTTGCATAAATTACCCTCATGGTAATGAACTATCATGTTAACTTTTTTAGTGCTTCCGTATCTATGTCAGAAGCTTTTTTTAAATACACCTGACTTTCCAAATACTAGGGCTTTCCATTGATTCCTCTATCACCATAATCTATGTTTTCTCAAAGATTGGCTTGCTAAAGCTAAACAGCACAATTAGTTTCTTTTTTCACTTGTTGGATTGTTCCACACTAATACTAAAGTGGCCAATGCATCTGTCATATAATTTTCTTCCCTTGGTAAATGATGAAAGTTATAGACCTCGAACTTCAAGCTTAACTGACTTAGGAATTTTGCATATGGAACTAATTTGTCTTCTCTTACTATCCAATCCTCTGATCAGCCATAATCAGCTATTATGCTAGGAACTCAACTACTGCTCTTCCTTTTATGGTCTTTTAGGTTCATATATTCAATATCAAACTCCTACAGTAGTACTAGCCATTTGCTTAGCTTTCCAACTAAGGATAGGGTAGAATAAAGATGTCTAAGAGGATCGTACTTAGCCACAGCTTGTACCCTATAAGAATAAAAGTAATTCCTTAACTTCTTCAAAGTCCAAATCACAGACAAATAGACCTTTTTCTTCTTCTACATACTTTTCTTCATAAAGTAGAAATTTTTTACTTAAATAGTAAATGGCAAATTCAACACTAAATTCATACTCTTGAGCCAACATAGCTCTCGTTGAACTCTATACAATTGCTAAATATAGAATTAAAACATGATGTGGTTGTGAAGGTCTCAAAATTAGAGGATTGTTCAAATATTGCTTTATTCTATCAAAAATTGCCTAACACTATTCATTCCATTTCACATGGTTATCTTTTTTTAGTAGCTTGAAGATCGGTTCATAGATAGTGGTCAGCTTACCAATAAACCTATTGATGTACTGAATTTTACCTAAAAACCCTCTAATTTCTTTCTCTATTTTAGAGCAAGCATTTTAATGATCGCTTTAGCCATATCTAAATCAATTTTTATACCTCTTTGATTGATCACGTGCCCAAGCAACTTTTCTAAAGTCACCCCAAATACACACTTCTTTGGGTTCATATGCAAATTATACTAATCAATCCTCTCAAAGAATTTCTCTAAAGCATTAAAATGACCTTATCTATTTGCAAACTTAACCATCATATCTTCCACATACACTTCCACTTTATATAGATTAAGTCTTTGAGGATTTTGGTTGCACTGATAAGTTGCTTTGGAATTCTTTAATTAGAATGGCATCACCTTATGATGCTCAATCTCCCGATGCTTAAAGACACCAAATAAATAAGTGTCGTATTATGTACCAAAGGCACCGAACACTCAAAACTCACATTCACATGTCAAGCACAACTTACACATACAAGATAAATACACATACACTGTACACATTCATCTAAAAACTTATTGCAATATACATGATTAAATCATGAACTTTTAAAATTCAAAATCTTAAAAATAAAATGAACTGCCTTTAAACTCATTCTTCAAACACAAACATTACATATCTAAAATTATATAAAAATCTAACAATCTCTTTGACAAAAGTTTACATAAGATTAATCCAAACAAAATCCCAAATGTGCTAGAAATTTTCCAAAAATGTGAAATTGAAAGAAACAAATGAATCATATCCAAAATGCTCTAAAACACATATTCATGCATTAACACAATATACTTATGAACCAGCTGCTAATCTCACTTGCATTTCCCTCTTCTATCAGTGCCAAATCAATGACTTACATATGGAAAAACTAATATACTAAGCAATAAAGCTTAATGGTGCATAATCAACCTCTAATTACCTCTATCACATATGACATAGTTATATAACATATTCACACTAGATACTTATATCACATGCGTTTATTTCATACCACACCATATAGTCACATAACATACTTATATCACATACTCAACACACATATGTACAACTATATTTCTTCTCATTACTAATGCTAAGCCTTATTCAAATTCATTTAACTCAACACACTACACAAACTTGGTTTACATACTTAGCAACCCACACAATACTGACACAATAGACACTCTGTTCATAACATATGCACTCCTTTTGTGACCATTATCTTTTAATCATATATCATTTTATTTGATATTTTTTCAGCTTCACTACTCTCATGTTTACTATATTTCATTTCATCATAAACACACAATTATATACTTATTCTTATTTATTCCCAAAACAACTTAGTTTTTCTTCAAGCAATACTCACCTCAACATAACCAATCTCATTATATTTGTATCTTTTAACATAATATCTCATTTCAACATTATTCATATATCACCATAATCTATGGAATTATGCTCACTTGTTAGCATTAATATTCTCATAATACTAAACTCCAGTTATCACTTATGACATCACGATATCATGCATCACTTTATAACATCTCATGTTCAGGGATTTAACTTTCTATCTCATACACATATTTCAATTATTATCTCATTTTTCATATATTACTTTAAACATCATATCTAAATTACACCTATATTAGTTCATTAGCAACACTTCATTATTGTACACACAATTCTTTTATCTTAAAGAAATACAAATCCATTTAACTCATACTATTTCATTACATTACATCATTAAAATTAATATCCCATATCACATAAATACCCATTATGTCACATATATATTCAATAGTATTCACGTTTATGACATAAACACACTAATGCCAGAATTTACCTGTTCCTTCCCTTTTTGGCTATTGGCACACAATATAAAAATGACAATCACCTCATGCAAGTACACTTTCACACATACTTTTTAAAAGTATTCCAAAGTCATAATTAACATGTAATCTATGCATGACTCACCTAGCATCACCTTCACAGTTGATCTCATACATGGAATAATTATCATATAGTCATATGCTTATAGAAATACATTATAGAAGCTCATACAAATATTTTAGATTCATATTACCTCATTTACTTGATGTCACATCTTATTTACTTTAACCACATTAAGTTAAACATAGTTAATCATTAGTCAATTTTGTTTAGTTTAATTTAGATCATATTAAGATTAACCCATTACTCATTTTAAGTCTCATACATATGCTCATTTAGTCACATTTTGGATAAGACATAATATCTAATTTATGATTAGTTAAATTACTCAAATTAGCCTAATGTACACCTAGACTAAAGTAGATTGGATAACGGGTATCATAATTACTCTAAAGAGCCACATAATTGCTTTAAAGAGCCACTAATTACTCCAAAAAGCCTCATATATTATACAATGGTCACTGACCTTATGTGACAGTACCTGTTATATCACACATAAGACATAGTACTACTACACATAACCCTATCGACATGCCAATCTATCCTAACACTATCAATACCCTAGCCATACATGGGCTTAGTTCATTAATTACTTAATTATTATACAATCATCACATTCTCCTTTACCAAATTAACCATCACATAATTACACAATTTGTTTTTATTATTTCATCATGTCACATTGTTCTCAATTTTGTCAAGGTATCTCATGTTGCTTAATTAGACATAACTTAATACATGTTATACCTCTACATGACACATGCAATATACTCAACTTATTCACATAGTTGATTATATAGCAGAGCTTTTCTCAATATGAGGTACTCAATTTCATACTCTCATA
>CANXYI012232068.1:0-13861 GCA_948208565.1 Hura crepitans | reverse complement strand
AAAAAACATTTAGGATGATTATTAATGAAAATAATAAGAAAGAAACTGAAAATGGTAGTATATAAAAAATACATAATAATAATAATTGTCGATAATATTCATTAAAATGGATTAATATTTGATTAATCACTCTTTAAATTTCGCTCAAGAATGTAGGAAAAGATTTTTAGGCAAGAAGTAATTTAAGGAACTAAATATAAAGTTCGAAAATTAATGATAAGATCTAAAGAATTAAATATTCGAATATATCTTGAAATAGAAATGCTATTAATAAATTTATATTATATTAGTTAATAATAAGAGTTAATGTTTATAACATAAATTATAAGAGGTAAAATAATAATAATAATAATAAAAATAACATTTAAATATTTAACATATTTTTAGGACATATTAAAATATTTAATGATGAGTTATATTATGTAGGAAAAACATGCACCAATATTTAAACTATCTTGCCCATTATTGTATACAAAAGAAATAATAAAAAAAAAGCTAATTATAAAGTATTAAATCATTTAAAATAATAGAAAAGATAGGAAAATTTTTATAATTAGATGGATTTGACAAGTTCAAGCTTCAAAGATGTATATTCAAATCATTTCGGTGGCATATGGAAATAAATAAATTTTTTAGGATAATTTTATTAGATAGGTTGTGTTTATGGTTAATTATCTGATCGAATCAAAATGCCTATAGATTATAAAAATAACCAATTAGTAATATAATGATTGCTTAAGTAAAAAAATAATAAAAATAATAAATAAAGATTATAAAGTATATAAATTATTAATTACTAACCAATTCATATGCAGTTAACAATAAAATACATCAAAATAAATATCCAATAACCATTAATTACGTCCTAAATAAAATGCGGTGTAGGATGCCTAATACCTTCCCTACACTAGGAATAATCCCAAACTCAGAATGCAGACCAGATTATTCGGTGACTAGCTGTACCCTAATCAGCTAGTGGCAACTCACTCCATACCTTAAAAACCATGTCGCATATGTCCCTTTTAAATGATCATGCATCGGGGATGGGTCGCGGTAGACAGATTTAAGTTTTCTTAATCAAAAGTCTTATTAAAAATGTATTTTAAAAAGAACAATCTCCTAGAGATGAGAGTTGGGCAATTGCTACCAATTCGTATAGAATTATGGGTAATTGTCAAGTCACGTCACAACTAATTAATAACCTAATTTCTAGATGTATGAATATATCTATATGTTCATTGTATTCTTTAAATACCACAATTATTCTTATACATGCGAAGGTGATATGAATGATTAAATATAATGCATGCTTGCTTGATAATGGACTGATAAACATTACAATATAAAATGGAAGGTATATTATGAGGGCATAAATAATATCTAAATCTGAACCTTTCTAGTATATAAGATCAGAGGTCCTAGTGTAGAGGCCCGATGGCGACTCCACTAACCACTCTTGTCCCTAGTAAAAATATGTAATCTCTATAGGATACATAATCTATGTCAATGAAACTATCTCATTATATAAGTTGCGCATCTATCTTTTAACTTGAGATCAATAAGGTTATCTTAAGAATTTAGAATTATTCCAGTGCTTTTACATCTCCATGATGTATAGATTGCTAGGTGATTAGGTATAGGTTGAGATACTTGAAGGTAGTTGAGTGGTCAATAAAGGATTCACCACCTTGGATTATAGTGGGGGAGCTTATCTCACTATTCTAATATGCCTTTATTCCAAGAATCTTTGGCCAAAGTGAAATGCAAGTGTGAATGAGATTCACAAGACCATTTTTAGAGTAAAGGAACAAATATTAGAACCAACATGTTTAGGGTTTAATTAGATAAACTTGATTAAACATTGAGTTCATATAAATCCATACTCAAACCTAAATGAGATAAAGTATGGTGAAAAGAAGAATTGCATGGTAACTATATCTAGAAGTGTTAAGTCAAACCACTTGACTTTATGACACTTCGATAGTCATTATGCTTAGATAGAAGCCTCTAATGACTTGTATAATAGTTAATTCATTAATGGGATTTAATAATGATTTAATTTGATTAAATCATAGAATCCTAGTTCTATTAGGATTCTGATTCACTATTATATTGCCAACATGCTTCAAAAGCCTAAAGGGTCACACATCGATAAAAGTAAATTAATGAGGTAAAACTATAAAGTATTTAATGATATGAGATGTCATTAAATAAGAAGAAATAAAATAGGAAATCTTATTAGGCTTAGAGCCTAAGAGAAATATTTTAAGTAACTAGGTCAAAATTAGGCCTTTTAATTAATTAATTAAGAGCCCATTGTTGTTTAGCGTTTTAGGGATTTAAGGGTTGAAGAATTTAACCTAGGGTGAATAAAAAGGGTATGAAAACCCTCTAAAATTCATTCACGACAAAAGAGGCTCAACGAAGAGAACAATTCTCTATTGTTGCCTCAAATTCACCTTCTTTTCAGCCTTTTCCTTCTTATTTCATCTTAAATTTTATTTCATACTAGCACTTAGAAATAAAATTCACTTTTTCACCCCTTAATAGGTTAGGGTGTGTTCTGATGTAAGAGGGCAAAGTTGTTGCTTATGCTTTAAGACAATCGAAGCCACACAAGAAGAACTACCCTACTTATGATTTGGAGCATGCATCAATTGTGTTTGCTTTAAAGATTTAAAGACACTATCTCTATGGAGAAAGTGTTATGTTTACATGGATCACAAGAGTCTAAAGTATCTTCTTACACAAAATAAGCTAAATTTGAGATAGAGACACTAGATGGAATTGATTAAGGACTATAATTGCTTGACTAATTATCATCAGGGAAAGGCCAATGTAGTAACGAATGCCCTCTTAACCAGAAGTTCATGTCAGCTATGAGGGCTCTAAATGTCAAATTGCAACTTATGGATAATGGTGCTCTTTTAGTTGAGTTACAAGTGAAGCACTATTTGCAACAACAAGCCAAGGATTCTCAAAAAGATGATCTTAGGCTTATAACTGTAATGAGGGCTATCTAAGAGGGAGAACCTATAGAGTATAAGGTCAAGAATGATAGTCATATGTACTACCATGATAGTATCTATATGTTAGATTTAGAAGAGCTGAAGAAGCGAATTCTATAAGAGGCTTATAGTACTCCTTATGCTAAACATCTTGGTAGCACTAAGATGTATTAGGATTTAACGTCTTCTTATTAGTGGTAAGGTATAAAGAGAAATGTATATGAATATGTGACCAAGTGTCTTACTTGTAAGTAGGTGAAGGTAGAGTATCAAGTTCTATCTAGATTGCTTCATCTTATAGCAATTCCAGAATGGAAATAGGATAGAATCATTATGGATTTTTTAGTTGGCTTACCAATGGCAAGGAGCAAATGTGACTTAGTTTGGGTTGTAGTAAATCAACTGACTAAGATTGCTAATTTCATACTAGTCCAAATGGACTATTCTTTGGAGAAGTTAGCTAAATTATACATTAATGAGATAGTTAGGTTACATGGAGTGTCATCTTTCATTATATTTGATCGAGACCCATGGTTTACATTGAGGTTTTAAAAGAAGCTTCACAATGCATTAGGTACTTGACTGAGTTTTGGTATGGCATTTCATCCTCAAATGGATGGATATTTAGAAAGAGTTATTCAAGTGCTCGAGGATATGTTGGGGAGCTATGCTATTGAGTTTAAGGGAAGCTAGACTAATTATCTTTCCTTAGCTAAGTTTGCTTTTAACGGTAGCCATCAAGCAAGCTTAGGAATTGCTCGTTATGAGGCATTATATGCAAGAAAGTGTGGAACTCTTTTATGCTAGAATGAGCTAAGTGAGATAAATCTTATGGGACCAAACTTGATCAAAGATGTTACAGAGAAGGTTAAGATTATCAAGGATAGGTTAAAGGTAGCTTTAGATAGACAAAAGTCATATACTGACATGAAGAGGAGAGATGTATAGTATAAAGTGAGAGGCTAAGTATTCCTTAAGGTTTCACCTTGGAAAAAGGTTTTATAGTTTGGCAAGAAGGATAAGTTAAGTTTGAAGTTTATTAGTCTATATAAAGTGACAGAATGTGTAAGGCTAGTAGCCTATAAACTAGCTTTGCCTCCTAAGCTTTAGCGAATACATAATGTCTTCCATGTGTTTATGTTATGGAGGTACATATAAGATCCTTCGCATGTTATATTAGTTAAAAAGATTGAGGTTAGACTAGATCTAACTTATGAAGAGGAACTTATAAAGTTCTTAGTAGTAGAGGTAAAGGAACTACGGAACAAGACTATGTCTCTTGTAAAAGTGCTCTGGAGACACCATGGCATGGAAGATACTACTTAGGAGATAGAAGCTCATAAGAGAGAGAAGTATCCTCATTTATTTAACTAGGTAATTTTGAGGACGAAATTTTATTTAAGAGGGGAAGAAATGTAATGCATGAAAAATACCAGTATTATAAATAGTACTTTTTGAGTGTGAATAATATTTTTGGAAGGCTGGGGGCATTAATTTTACTAAATGAAAGTACTAATCATAACATAATTTTTGGTGAAATTTGAAGTCAAAATGAAGTCGTTTAGATGGTTAAAAATGATAGTTAAGTTTTACAGTGGTGTTATATGAATAGTAACCTAGTTTTAGCTGAACCATAAAATATTCAAAAGTTGCTCAAAAAATTTTGGGATTTATGCAACCTGATAGCTAAAAATTCTAAATATTTTAATGGTATTGGAATTAGGATTTTTGGATATGAAGAAGTATTTTTATAGAAATTGAGTTAAGTAAAATAATAGCATTTTATTTGATTTTTCTTATTTTTTGAGCTTTAATTTTTATAGGGTTATAGAGCATGATTTATATCATTTAAGGGGTGTTTTATTGAGAGTAATTAAGGTAAGAGTGGGAGGAAAAGAGAGATAAAGAGGGGAATTAAATAAATTTGTCACATAAGTATATAAGTCAAAATTGGAATAGTCTATTTCTTTAACCTCTCCCTTCTCCCTTTCTAGCTGACAGCATATCACCATGGAAACTATTTGAGTTTCTTTTCTTTCTCTCTTATTAAACCTCAATCAAACCAAATTAAACACTAGATTAAGCCTCTACTACCTCTACACACCATTAGGAGTAAGAAATTCGAGAAATATTAAAAGAATTACTCATTTTACATCTTGATAAATAGTAACCTTTTCCATTTGGGTAAGTTTTTATGAGCTCTAATATTTTTCTCATATTCCTCCAGTGCCTAAGAGAGTTTTTATATGATCAATTTTCATTTTTAACATTTGTATGATTTTATACAAATTTTTACAAAATGAATTTGGGTTTTGCAGTTGAGCAAGGTGACAAATGAATTGATAAAGGGAAAGAAAAAGCTTAGTTGAGTCTCATGGGTGTGTTTTGACTTGGATTGTAAGTGTAATTGATATAAAATGCTTCAATTGTGCAGTTTTAAAATGAAAGTGTGTGTATGTGTAAATATGGTTATGTGCACTTATATCCATATGAATGAATGCTATGATGTATTGTTAATGCCATGGAATTACATGTCTTTTGATAATTGAAAGGTAAAGAAAATAATGTTTTCATATGGGGGAAGATGTATGGCCTAATGAACTATTAGAGGTGCTATGATGAATTTGTGGTTAATATGAGCTTGTTGGTATCATAATGTTTAAATACCACTATGTTATGCTTTTTGATATTTTGTAGATGTGTTATAGTATACTGATCATAGGAAAAAGTATGCTATGAGTATTCATAACATGGTAGCAAAAATTCTCCTTGAGTTATTTGGGTTATTTTTGGTCTTTTGATTTATATGGTATGATGTATGCTTGTAAAGATAGGTAAATTGTGTTATATTGTAACATTGATCATGTTCTTATGATAATGTGGTATATGTGGTCATTTTTTAGGTTTAAAAATATATATGGTAGAAATATATAAATGATGGTCCTTAAATGATTAATGACCTTATTTAGGCTATGTTGGAAGCAATAAAGCTTGAAATGAGAAAAATGAGGATGTATAATGTTGAACACAAAAATGAAGTACAGACCTTTTTGGGTTCCTTAGGCTGAAACCTCTGAGGAGTTATATTAAGGTGTTACATTATGATTATATATATTGATGTTAAGTGTTTTTATATATGACATGCCATTTGGCTTAAATTATGTTAAGCATGGATAATTAGCATATATGCAATTGCCAATGTTAATATTGCCTATTTTTAATGTGACATGTTATATGATTCATGTAAATGCATTCTAAGAGGCATTTTATGATTTTATAATGGATAATATAAATTTATAAGCTTGATTAAGCCTAAATAAGATGGTGAAACACAATGAATATGGTTAATGGCCCATTTGAGTAAAACAACATAGTTGGATAGGTTGACTGGTCAACTAGGGTTATTAGCAATAGCTAGGGTACTATAGAGATTATGATATTTTTACCGGGGACGAGAGT
Source organism: Hura crepitans (assembly GCA_948208565.1). NCBI lineage: Eukaryota > Viridiplantae > Streptophyta > Magnoliopsida > Malpighiales > Euphorbiaceae > Hura > Hura crepitans. Next base: position 7,394 of record CANXYI012232068.1, on the reverse strand, counting down.
GGTTAATGGAGTCACCACGTGGCCTCTACACCAGGACCTCTGATCTTCTGCACTAGAAAGGTTTGCAAATTTCATATCTTATTTATGCCCCAATAATATGTTATCCATGTATATTGTAACATTTATCAATCCCTTATCATTCAAGCATACATCATTCTTAATTTAAATTGCATCACCTTTGCATGTATGAAAGTAAATTACGATATTTAAAAAAGACAACAGTGTATATTATACATCCAGAAAGCGGGTCATTCATTAATTATTAATTGACCTGACAACTACCTATAATTCCATAGGAATTAGTGGTAATTGCCCAACTCCCATCTCTAGGAGATTAGTCTTTATTGAAATACATTTGGTTGTGACTTTTGATTAAGGAAGTACAAATCCATTTTATTAGAAAACACCGATTAATTATATAGAAAACCATTGTAATGTGAAAATTAGGTTTTAGCATGTAAAATGAGTTATTTACTAGCTATTACAAGCAATGAAGTATAAATAGTACAAAATCAAAGAGATAAATTATGTTCCTAAAATGGTCCCACATCTATGTTGCCAAGTCCGTACAGACGTCAAAGAGATCTGTCGTTGGTCTGTGCAGACCATTACTAAGGGAGGATTGAGTCCGTTCCCTCTTTCATCCATCTAAAATCATAATTGATAACTCAAGAAATACTAAAGCTAGAGAGATTAGATCATGATTATTGACACATGAAGAATAGAGTGTGAACATGTTTGAGATAGACAAATCTAAGGTCATTGATTATATAAATAAAGCTCATGCCAGGGAATCATCATACAATGTACTACACATAGGTCCGTGCGAACATATAACCTCTAAGATAGAGTCTGTGCGGACTACTTTCCCACTTTAAGCACACAATCACATGTTTTCAATATCAACATATAAACATGTTAATTCACACCAATCAACCAACATTTAACATGGCATTATTAGGATAGGTAATCATGCTCACTGAGTATAGGTTCATGTGGACATGGCTAGTAGGTGCAGACTAACCTATATGCTTATGTCTAAAGGCATTAAGTCCGTACAGACTTAAACACACATGTGATTAATTTTATGCAGCGAAATTAACATCGTATAGCATGCTGAATATTAACTATAGGTATCAATGCTATGTCCTATATATCAAATACAATTGGCCTACTCATCATAAATAGGAGTGGGGATAACAAAGTATCACCTCACATATAATCAATTTTAGAGATCATTAGCACATTAGAGACATCAAAGAATTCCTTAACAGACCTTAAATATTACCTGGACAAGGGATCTCTTCAAACACTAGCATAAAAGCCTTATGATTCAAGTGAAGATGGTTGAAGTCTCTTTTAGGTCAAACTTACACTCTTTGCTACTGGAATATGTGTGATCATGATTCTTTTCTAAGCCTCTAAAGCTTCTTAGCCAAACTGAACCCCTTCTCTCTTGATGTAGAGAAGTATTTATACTTATTCTTTAGGTTTTTCCCCTTTTCATCCAAAAGGGAGTCCTAATCTTTAAAGGACTCTGACTCCTGGATTGAACAGGCAATATTTCCATCTGGAGTGCTTTTTTTAACAGCAAGTCTATGTAGACTTATCCATCTAGTCTGTGCAGACTAAGATCTTTTGCATTATGGTTTGTGATCCTTATGGGCTAGGCTCTAGCTTGTTCCCATAGTTAGTCCGTACGGATATGGCTAGTAGGTCCATGCGGACCTTCGTCTTAATGGCTTTGTGCTAGGCTTGAGAAATTATCTTTGGCTATCATCATAGGTCAAGGTAAGGTGTCTATAGTTGCCCCACTTTGGTGTGTGTTGTGTGCTAATAGTACATAGCAAAGTATTTAAGTTAGGGATACTTGCCTATCAACCTATTCTGCTCATGCCATTGCTAAGCGTGCATTAACTTCAACATTGGTTATGGATTAGCTTATAAAGCATGAACCCAAAAGGATAATGGATTGGCTTGTGAAGCTAAACCTGAAGATAATGGATTGAACTCTAGTGTTAATCCTTGAGATGATGGATTGAACTCTGGTGTTGATCCTTGAGATGATGGATTGAACTCTAGAGTTGATCCTTGAGGTGATAGATTGAACTATTGTGTTGATCCTTGAAGTGATGGATTGAACTATGGTGTTGATCCTTAAGATAATGGATTAAACTTTAGTGTTGATCTTTGATATGATGGATTGAACTATGGTGTTGATCTTTAAGATAATAGAATGAACTTTAGTGTTGATCCTTGATAGGTGTTAAGATTTTGAATTGAGTTTGCAAGAAAGAAATGAAATGTTAGTTTTGTTGAAAAGAGAGTAAACTTTAACCTTTTAGAGGCATTTCTCCTCCTCTTTGGCTTTTCTAGATTTTAGTGGCCTAAAGTCTATGCAGACCTAGGATGATCTTTTTGGTCCATGCAGACCGATCTTTATTAGAGTCCATGCGAACTTGTGCTCGACTCTTGTGGACTATTAATGATAATGTCTGTACGGACTTAGCAGAGATATAGTCCGTGCAGACCTTCATTGTGAAAGTTCATGCGGACTTATCTCATCAGTAATATAACCATCCCTTTTCTCCTTCATTTCTCATTTCTGTCTTTTCCAGTCTTCTTCCTTACTCTTTTTCTCTAAAATAAGCATCTCAACCATGGCTTTTTACCTTGGCAGTGCCTCTGATTCGTCTTTTTCAAATGGTGAAGAAACACCCATAGTGATCCTTCTTCCTCCGGGGGGCCCAGATCTGAAGCCTCTCCTCCTCCCCTAAAGGATATCTCCATGCCAACCCCAGTTGTTTCATCCCTTATCACTATCAATAGATTGAGAAATGCCACACTTATTAGTGGAGTGGCTTTTGGTGACCCAACTCTGATTTTGGTGTATTTGGCACATCACGCTTGCTCTAAGGTGTATCCACAGGTCCGCTTTTCATCCCTTGTGTGTTTTTTTGTTCATTTTGTTTGAGTTTCCTTATGTTTTCCTAATTTGAGAAATCTTTAGTGCAATAAGTCCATGCATACTTATTAGGCTAGGGCACATCAAGTCTGTGCGGACTTAGGTCTTTAAGAAAATTGGTTCATGCGAAATTAGGATTTATATTTGTTTCTAGAACTTATCATATGGTAATGCTAGATGCTTCATCTTGTGAAGTTCATGTGGACTTGTTGTTGACTCTTTTTGACTCTATTAATAGTCTGTGTAGACTTGTGTTTGACCTTTTTTACTCTATTGATAGTCTGTGTGAACTTATGCATCTCTGATATTATGGTCCATACGAACTTGTCTTGCTTGCTTTTCTATGGTTCATGCAGACTTTTGTTAACCCTAAACTTATTTCTTTTGTAGACACATCTTAAGTGTGGAGGTACCTTGTCTGGTCCCCAATAATGGTACTCCACTATGCTTATAGTGGTAAAGAATAGGGTGCGTGGGATTAGTTTTCAAACCTTTCTTGATCATCTTATGGGTGGAGATTTTCGTCGTGACCTATAAGCCTTGTGAGTGCTGCTAGATAGATGGATGGATACCACCTATACTTTCCATTTAACTTTTGGCGAGATGACAATTACACCCTTCGAATGGGCATTTATTACTGAAGTGCCCTGTACCAATCGTGCCATCGCCTTTGATGCTTGTTACCAGCACCCATCCTTATAGCTATCAGATGTGAAGGAGCTATTGGGGTTCATTCTTTAAGATAAGGCTAGCAGTATCTATTGCACCGACCTATAGGAGAGATAGGGGTAGGAGTCTCCCTCAAGTGACTTGGAGGTGGATCAATACATCCGTTGTTTCATATTGTACTTGTTAGGCACCACCTTGTTTGCCAATGCCAACGGCACCATGAGTTGGGATTTTCTCCCAATTTTAAAGGAGGTCGATAAGATAGGGACTTAGAATTGGTGCTACTCATCCTTGGGATGGATGTTTTGGAGTCTCGATATGGTTGTACAGACTCAAAAGAGCCACCGCTTCGTGTAGGGCTTTGTATATAGTGTCTTGGTAAGCCAAATCTCTTTTTTAGTTATGCTTTCTCTTCAAAGTTTTATTAGTGATCTTATTTCTTATTGTCTATAGGTGTGTGCTTATGAGCTTCATTTGTTGGCTAATCCTTGTGAGCTAGATGTGCCCTGCCACTATCCAGTGATGGATAGATGGGTTCGACCTACCTCTGGCCCATGGAATGTAGCCTCTTTAATGTAACATCGCTAGTATCTTAGCTCGTGCACGTGGATAGATATGAGTATTTCCTACATAGAAAAAGGATTTATGTTAGTGTTTATTCATATGTTACTAACACTTACCTATATAGGTTGATATGGCATGGTGGGTCTTTCCCATCGACGAGTTGCCTCCCCTTTTTACTTTATTTGGGGCTTGTCCTTTTGTCGTCTACTACTGATCACTCTAAAAATGTACTATTAGTCTTTAGGAGAGAGAGTGGTTAGTTGGGTCCTGATGTTTGGCTCATCCCCTTGAACCCTCCTGATTCCATGTTATTTGGGAGGTACATTGACGATTTAGAATTTGTACAAGGGATGATTGTCGAGGTCCTTGGGGCCACTCTAGTAGAAAATGGTGATGAGGGCTATGCTCCCTGGGTTGCAACTCACTTGCTTCCCCTGGTTCCTTATACTTCTGGACCTCTTCCTCCTTAGGTGAGATTCTTGTGTTCTAATTCCCTTTTCGTGACATTTTTCTAACTTGTATTTATGGTGTTGCAGCCCACTTCTGCTCCTGAGGTTGGCCTATCCTCTTTAAGGAAGCAACAAAGGACTACACCTAGCTCCCCAGGTTCTCAATTCTCACCTCCACCTGCTCATGGTGGAGCTTCAGGACCATTTGTTAGTCTGATGTCTTTACCTAGCGAGGTAATAGAGATGCTGGTGGATGTGCTTGAATTAAGCTATATGCACTACGACATTAATAAAGAACTTTCTTTTGCCAAGCTTTACATTAAAGAGAGTTGGCCCATAGCCTTTGAGCCCGAGGATACAACGCTAGTAAAGTCATTGATTTCATGGCTCGCATCACTGGAATTTTCTTATTGCATGTGCCTTATATTTCTTTTTCTTTGATTAGGAGAAGAAGTCTCCGGTGGAAAAGATTACCCGAGTCACAGAGGCTTTCAGAAGGGCTATGATAGATAAGACTCGAGTGCTAGCTGTAAACAGCTATTCCTATCATGGTGAATTTGGTGTATGTCATGCATGTTATGTGTGTTATGTGTATGTTATGTACATTGTATATGTTACCTATGCATGTACATTATACATGTCATATATGTGTATGTATGTTACATGTTATGTATGTACACGTGCTATGCTACATTGATCCTTCACTTTTCTTGCAAAATGAGGTGTCAAAGTGGGTAGCTACCTTATGTGAGGCTCGAAGGATGATTAGGGCTTACAAAGTTGTTGAGAAGCTAGTGATTTCTTCTTAGGATAAGGACATAAAAGAAGAGGACAGCTTTGATGGCTAGATTAAGGGGTAACCCTTCTTTTGCTTTTATTTTCTTTTTATGGTTGTTGTAAAGGAGCATGATGTAGGGCCTCCTTTCTTTTTGAGGATACGATAGGTTTTTTCCTATCTTCATACTCTTTTGTTCATACAATTTAACCTTTTGCTTTTTATCCGTGGACTTTATTTGCTCTTAAATGCTTTATTTTCTTTCGTGCCTTTTATGTGAACCTATGGTGTTTTAGTCTGTGTGGACCTAAAATGGTCATTCTAGTCCAAGCGAACTTGGTTAACTTAGTTCGAGTAGACACCACGCAAATGTGGTTATGGACTTGGCATGATGACAATGTAGACCTCTGTTTCTTAGTCTATACAGACTTGGATGCCATTTTCTAGGTCCGTGCAGACTTCCTCGCATGTTTTGGATTCCTATTCCTGATGGAAAAAGGAATGGAATACCTTGGCCTATAAATGCCCTTTCTTCATTGGTTTTCTCATCTTATTCCCTTTACCATGTTTCCTTTCTACCAGGAGTTATCTAAGGCCTCTTGGGCCTCTCCCATTCTTGCCCTTTTTTATGCTCTCAAAATTTTGAGGAAAGTTCGGATTGACCTCGATTTCCTAAAGGCTATTGCACAACATTAGGATCCTACACAAAATAGATTGCCACTATTTTGGAATACAACATCACTCCTATTACCCCTTTAGCCTTACCTTCTTTAAAGATCGTTACCCTGTGGATATTGTTCTGGCTATAGGTTTTTCTTCGGCTATGGCTCGTAAAATAGTGCTTAAGCTAAGCCCGATTTCTCTGCAAGTGGTCCTAGACCATGCCCATTGAATCTCTATCAACTTAGTGGAATGGGTGAAATGTATCTTGTTATGCCTTCTCGAAAGTTGGCTCAGTGTTACTTCTCGTAATGAATGTTGTGATTTTAGGGTCCTTCACCTTCTTACTGCAATGTGTTCTGGCTGCAACCCTTTCAACATTTTTTTACCTAAAACCATCTATGGTTTAGATGTACTAACAAAAGGAAACATTGATTTCATAGCTAAGACTCCACTTCTCTTGCAAGTATAGATAATTTTTTTATTATTATTTTTTATATGACCCTAACTTTTGCCTAGTACGCCTATGATGATTTTCGTACTAGTAGGTCTACCTAATTTTTACTTAGGTGGTCATTTACGGATTTTCCAACCTAACAGCCTGTTGTTTTTTTTAGATTTGGCTACAAGAGAAATTGAGGTTGATCATTCCTCCGCTCGAAAGACTTTGGGCGAAGTATGGATTACGTCATCATTGTGAGAGAAAGCTTACAATAAAGTGTGACTCCCTTGACCAGTGGCTTTCATGGCTTGACATAACTACTTCAGTGCAATAGAGATGTCTTTAGTGGAAGATTAGCCTTTTTACCCCATCCTATCATGCAGGTTGTGTTCCTTTGATTGGGTTAAGACATGCTACCTTTTACAGTCCTTTGCGTATCTTGCGACAGTTCGATTTAGTGCAAAGGATACCTACTGAGCCTCTGGGATTCCATGGTGGCCTTTTGACTCATCACTTTCTATGCTATTTCCCTAATTTATGGAAGTAACGTGCCATCCTGAGGGATATGCCTGATTATACAATCAATGTCATCAATTTAGATGAATCATACAACGAGTGGATTTTAAGTGACGCTAAAGACAATAGATCACTAGTATTGAAAAGGAAGATTGAAGACAATTTTCCTAATTCTAAAAAGAAGCGATGTACATAGAATTTAGTTACTTGTATAACCCCTTCCTAGATGGGAATTTGCATACCAATGATCAAAACTAAAGTATTTTTTATCACTAATAGCATTTAAGACTAAGCCCATTAAACTTGGTGAATGTATTATATCCATAGATAGAACTGTCATTAACAATTAGACTA
>CANXYI012231937.1:0-16054 GCA_948208565.1 Hura crepitans | reverse complement strand
TTATACAAGAGATAGATGGATGGGATGCAACTTAGGTGTATAGACGAAGTAGAATCTCAAAGGGTTCTCGAAGAAGTGCACAAGGGAGTATGCGGCCCACACATGAATGGTAGGAACCTAGCAAAGAAAATAATGAGACTAAGGTATTATTAGTTGACCATAGAGTCAGATTGTTATGACTTCGTAAAAAGGTGCCACAAGTGCCAGGTGTATAGGAACTTGAATCACTTACCACCTAATAATCTAACTAGCCTATCATTTCCATAGCTCTTCTTTACATAGGGAATCGACATAATTAGAGAAATAAGGCCATCAGTAGCTAGAGGACACAAGTTCATAGTAGTAGCAGTAGATTACTTCACGAAGTGGGAAGAGGCCGAGTCTTTCAATAAATTAGGGGCAAGACAGATAGGGAAATTTATTGAAAGAAACATTATTTATAGGTATGGCCTATCACAGCAGATTATTTTAGACAACAGAGTATAGTTCTAAGGAGAGACCAAGCAACTCTTTCAGAAGTATAGAATTCAACATCATTAGTCTTCACCGTATAGAACGCAAGCTAATAGAGCGGTTGAAGTTGCTAATAAAAATGCCAATAAAATCTTATAGAAGATGACTATCACCTATAAAGATTGGGTAGACATGCTACCATTCACATTATGGGGGTATAAAATGATAGTCAGGACATCCACCCAAGCTATGCCTTATTCATTAGTGTGTGGTATAGAGGTAGTGCTGCCAATCGAGATAGAAATACCTTCCTTAAGGGTTGTACTAAAGGCAAACATACTGGAAGCAGAATAGGTCAGAAACAGATACGATCAACTGGTATTAATAGATGAAAAATGGCTCAAAGCTCTTTATCACATGCAATTATACCAGAAAAGAATTGCAAGAGCCTACAATAAGAAGGTCAAACCCAAAGTTATAAAAAAGGTGATCTGGTACTCAAACAAATCAGGCTATCATCGTCCGACCCTAGAGGAATGTTCAAGCCTAATTGGGATGGTCCTTACATAGTTAAGAAGGTACTTAAGCATGGAGGCATTAAGATTTCACACTTGGAGGGTAATGAGTTTTCAGAGCCAGGCAATGTAGATAGGTTGAAGAAGTACTTCTACTAAAAAAATAGAGAAGTCCATTAAGCTAAAAACCTGAATAACACAACTTAAGCAAAAGTTAAGACACCCTGATGAGGTGAAAACCCTATAGGGCACTTTATGCAAAAGTCAGGGGATCAAGAGAAAATGGCCAATCAAGAAAACCTCTTCAAGGCTGGTTGGTAACAACAATGCTATCCATGGAAATTAATACATTCACCAAGATTAATTGGCTTTGTTTTAAATGCGATCAATAGCAAGAATACTTTAGTTTTGATCACTAACATGCAAATTACCATACAAGAGAGGATCATATAAGTAAGAAGATTATATACAGATTGTCTCTTTTTAAAACTAGAAGCATTTTTTATGGCTTCCCTATTGAGTGATAATGATCTATTATCTTTAATGTCGCTCAAAATCCATTTGTTGTAGGAATCATCTATATTAGTAGTGTTAATTATGTAATTAGGCACGTCTCTTAGGATGAAACATTTCTCCCACAAGTTAGGAAAGGAGCATAAAAAGTGACAAGTCAAGAGATCGCCACAAAACCCAAGAGGCTCAATAGGTATCCTCTATACTAGACCAAACTATCGCAAGATTCGTGAAGGGCTGTAAAAAGTAGCATGCCTCAATCCAATCAAAGGCACACAACCTGCATGACATGATAGGGTGAAGTGGCTAATCTTCCACCAAGGACATCTCCACCGCACTATAATGACTGTGTCAAGCCACGAGAGCCACTGATCAAAGGAGTCACACTTCACAGCAAGCTTTCTTTCACAATGGTGATGGGAGCCATAATTTGCCCAGAGCCTTTTAGGAGGTGGAATAATTAGCTCTAATTTCTCTTCTAGCCAAATCTAAAAAAAAAGAGAGCCGTTAGGTTAGAAAATCCGCAAAGGACCACCTAAGCAAAAATTAGGCAAACCCGCTAGTATGAAAATCGTCATAGGCATGCTAGGCAAAAGTTAGGGTTATAATAAAACTAATAAGATACTTGTAAGAGAAGTGGGCTTCTCATCATGGAATTAACTTCCTCCCTTGTCAGTGCATCTAAACCATGAATAGTATCAGCTATGAAAATGCCGAAAGGATTATGACCAGAGCACGTTACAGTAAGAGTGTGAAGAATCTTGAAGTCATAGTGGTCGTGTTGAGAAGTAATGCTCAGATAGCTCCTAAAAAGACATAACAAGACACATTTCGCCCATTCCACTGAGTTAACAGAAATTTAATGAGCATGATTAGAATCGCCTGTAAAGAAATTGGACTTACCCTTAGTATGAGCCTACGACAAAAAATGGGAGGAAAGCACAGAGCCAGAATAATATCCAAGGGATAGTGATCCTTAAAGGAAGGTAAGGCTAGAAGGGTACTGGGAGTAATTTTGTATTCCATAATAGCTATAAACTCCTTCAAAGTGGGGCATATTTCTTGCTAACCGAAGGTGAAGATGTGCAAAATGGGGTTCCAGTGTCGTACAGTGGCCTTTAAGAACTCAGGGTCGATTCGGATTTTGCTTAGGAATTTGAGGGCCAAAAAGGGAGCAAGAATGGGTGAAACCTAAGAAGTTTTAGATTCTAAAACTTTAAGCAGTTTCAAATAAAAAGGAGACATGATGAAAAGAGCAAATAAGAAGACCAATAAGAGAAGGGTATTTATAAGCACTCCATTCCTTTTCAAATTAGGAATAGGAAGCTAAAGGCATGAGGAGGTCCACGCAAACCTATATATGATGTTAAAGTCCACACGAACTAAGTAAGCAACATTCGAAATGCCCTCATACCAAGTCTATGGCCAATCACCAAATGTCCATGTGGACTAACCCCTTTAAGGTCCACCCAAACTAGAAGAACCCTTTCAAGTCCACAAGGACCAAGGAACCCAATTCAAGCATGAAATAGACAAACAACCTCATGTTCATTAAGAATAAATAAAGCATGCAGAGATCAAATAAAATTGTGAAATCAAGAGGTGTTTAGAAAAGGGAAAGATAAATTGTGTCATGTTCTACGATACTAAGATGGGAAATTGAAAATCCTCTCTTCAAATAGAAAAAGGGCCTACAATCATGCCCACATAATCATAAAAAAAAAACAAGGAGATCATCCTTAAGCTTGGCCATCAAAGTTATCTTCTTCTTTAGTGTCTTCATCCTTAGAAGATATCACTAGCCTCTTAGCCACCTTGTAGGCCCTGATCTTCCTCCGAGCTTTACATAAGGCCACTACCCGCCTAGATAGCTCATTCTACAAAAAGAGTAAAGGATCAATGTCACATAGTATATATGTAACACAACATACATGCAACACAGCATAGCATAATGCACATGGCATAAGATGTAACACATGTACATACATAGATAAGCATAAATATACATAACATACATATACATTAGCATGACATGTAACATATAAAGCACATAGATAACCTGAATAACATGAATGCACTTACCACCAACACCTGAGTTTCATCAATCATGGCCCTCCTAAAAGCCTCCATAACCCGTACAGTCTTTTCCACTAAAGCCTTCTTCACCTTATCAAGAAAGACAAGAAGTCAGGCATGTGTAAAGAGAATACCCCTTAAAAATAGAATTAAGAATCTTAATAGTATCATATCTTCGGGCTCAAAAGTCACAGGCTAACTCTCTTTAATGCGGAGCTTGGTTGAAGAAATTTCCCCGTCGATGCCATAATGCATATAGCTCAACTTGGGTATATCCACTAGTGTCCCTACAACCTCATCAGGAATAGGCGCCAGACTAGTTGATGACCCCGGAACATAGACCGAAGGAGGAGAGAACTAAGAACCTGGTAAGTCAAATGAGGTCCTAGGTTGCTTTCTCGAGGAGGATGGACCAGCCCAAGAAACAACAGTGGGATACAACGCAAGAATGTATAAGTTAAGAAGACACCATGAAAAGGATAGTAATGCACAAAAATCTTACCTGAGGAAGAAGAGGCCTAGAAGTGTAAGGAACCCAAGGAAGCAGGTGTAATGCAGCCCAGGGAGCATAGCCTTCATCACTATCCTCTATCAGAGTGGCTCTAGGGATCTCGATAGTCATCCCTTGCATGAATTCCAAGTTATCAATGTACCTTCTGAATAGTATAGACTCAAGAGGGTTTAGAGGAATGAGATGCACGTTTGGATCCAAGTGCCAACTGACTACTCTTTCCCCCAGGAACTAACAATATGTCTCAAGAGTAGCCAGTAATAGGCAGCAAAAGGATAAGCCTTGAATAGGGTGCAGAGGGGGAGGCAGCTCATCGATAGGAAAGACCCACCAGGCCAAATCAACCTACATAAGTAAGTATTAGTAACACATAAACATTCACGAAAAGAAATATTTTTCTGTTCAAGAATTACTTATATCTATCCAGGCACGTGAAATGAGATATTGGCGATGTTGCATCAAGGACGCTATATTCCATGGACCAGAAATAGGCCGAACCCACCTGTCCATCACCGGCTATCATCGCAGCACATCAAGCTTGCAAGGGTGGGCTAACAAATGAAGCTCATAAGCCTAAACCTAAGAACTAGAAAGAAACAAGTCAGTAATAAAAAGTCCCAATGGAAAAAGGGTAAAAAAAAGAGAGGATATGCTTACTAAGACACTATACACGAAGCCTTAGATAAAATGATGACTCTTTCAAGTCTATATAGCCATATCCAGACTTTGAAACATCCACCTTATGGAGGAATTACACCATTTCCAACTCCCTATCTTGTTCACCTCCTTCAACACTGGGAGAAAGCTCTAGCTCAATGTGCCATTGGCATTAGCAAATAAAATGGTGCCCAATAGGTACAGGATGAAGCAGTGCACATACTGATCCACCTCTATCTCGCTTGAAGGAGACTCTTCACCCTACCTCTCTTGAAGGTCAGTACAACAAATGCTACCAGCTCGGTCTTGGGGCACGAATCCTAATAATTCTTTCACCTTTAGTAGTCACAGGGAAGGATGTCGATAGCAGGCATCAAAAGCAATGGCGCGACCAGTACATGGTGCCCCGGTGATGAATGCCTAGTCAAATGGCGTGATAGTCAGTTCACCGAAGGACATGTCGAAGGTATGTGTGGTGTCCATCCATCTATCTAGCAAAAGCTCGCAAAGCCTGAAGGTCAGGACAGAAATCCCAACCTACAAGGTAATCAATGAAAGTCTATAGTGTGCACCTTGTTCTTTACCATCAAAGGCATGATGGAATACCAATGTTGTGGACCAGAAAGGGTGCCCCTACATTTAAGACGTGTCTACATAAGAGCAAACAATTGATAGTTAAGAACAAGTTCACAAGTCCACATGGACTAAAAGCAAGCAGGCAAATAAGTCTATACGGACCAAAAATAAGTAGGCAAATAAGTCTGCACAGACCAAAAACAAGCAGGCAAACAAGTCCGCATGGACTAAAAGCAAGTAGGCAAATAAGTCCTCATAGATTAAAAACAAAATCTTAAAAGTAAAAGTCTGCACGAACCAAGATCCAGTCAAACAAGTCTACATGGACTAATGATGGAAACAAAAGGCAGTTAAAGAATAAAGTCTACACAGACTAAGATCAGTCAAAAATCAAGTCCACAAAGACTATAATTCAAAGCCAAAGATTCAGTCAAAATTAAGTTTACATGGACATATCAAGCCCTAACCTATCTAGTCCACACGGACTTATTGTACAAGAGAATCTTTAGAGTATGAAAACACGAAAATGATGGAGAAAACATAGCAAAAGGCAAATGAACAATAAAGACTCACCTGCGGGTATGCCTCAGAGCAAGCATGATAAGCCAAATCTACCAAAAGAGGCATTGGATAGCCAAACACAATGCCATTGATAGGTACTGCATTCCTTAGATGGTTCACTACCATAGACAGGACAAACCTAGTTGGGGAAGGTATTGAAATATCCTCTGGTGGAGGAGGAGAAGGTGTGGATCCTCCTCCCTATGGAAGGAGGATTACAATGGGTGCTTCCTTGCCGTTAGAGAAAGAGAACCTCGAAGCACTTCCTAAGTAAGAAGCCATGGTAAAAGCGTCCTGTTGAGAGAAAATGAAGAAAACTGAAGACTGAAATGGAAGAAATAAGAAATGGAGAAGAAAAAGGGATGGTTATATCTCTAATGCGATAAGTCTACATAGACCTTCAAAACATAAGTCCGCACGGACATACAGTAACATAAAGTCCACACAGACCTTCAGGAATAAAGTCTGCATGAACATATTTGAGATAGTCTGCCAAAGTTAATAATAAGTCCGCACGAACTTAATCTCTATGTCTGCACGGACTTAATCTCCATGTCGGCACGGACCTAGAATCACCAAGATCTAAAAAGGTTAAATTCACTTTATTTCTATCAAAATTAACATTTTATTTCTTTTTTGTAGAATTAATTCAAAATTTCAAAGTTTAATTTCCCCAAGGATTAACACCAAAAGTTTAAATCTAAAAATCCAACTCCATGTCCAATTCATATTCTAAGGTTCAGCCTTATAAGCTAATCCACAAAATTCGACTTCGTGTCCAATTCACATTCTATGGTTCAACCTTATAAGCTAATCCATAAAATTTGACTCCAGGTTCAACTCACATTCTAAGGTTCAGCCTCATAAGCTAATCCACAAAATTTGACTACGTGTCAAATTCATATTCTATGGTTTAGCCTCATAAGCTAATCCACAAAATTCGACTCCATGTCTAATTCACATTCTATGGTTTAGCCTCATAAGCTAATCCATAAAATTCAACTCTGTGTCTAATTAACATTCTATAGGTTAGCCTCATAAGCTAAACCATAAAAATTTGACTTTGGGACCAATTTACATTCAGCCTAACAAGCCAATCCATAAAATTTGACTATATGTCCAATTTACAATCCAAAAATTACTACACCTCTGGTCAAACCATGTCAGACAAATAACCTCAGGCATGACCCAAAAAAATGCTTAGCCGAGAGTGTACGGGGGAAGGCAGCTGTCTACATGTGATAAAGCTTCATGCCAGACAAGAACACCTATAGGTAAGTATTTCTAAATCTGATACTTTGTTGTGAGTTATTCCAATTCGTGCATTACACAACACACACCAAAGTGGGGGCAACTGTAGACACCCCACCTTGACCAAAGATGATAGCCAGAGATAGACTCTTTGAGTACAACACAAAAGGCCATCAAGATATTAAGTCCGTATAGACCTACTATTTGTGTCCATACGAACTAACTATAAAACCAGATCAGAACACGGCCCATGAAGACCACGGACAACCACTTCAGAGACTTAGGTCCATACAGACTTACTGTTTGTGTCTGTACAGACTAACTATAGAAATAGATTAGAACCTGGCCCATAAAGATTGCAGACCAACACTTTAGAAGCCTTAGTCTGCATGAACCATTAGGAACAAGTCTACATGGACTTGTCAATAGAAATAGACTCCAAATTTAAACTTTGCCTATTTAGTCTTGGGGGATCCTAAAGGGATTAGTACTTCCTCCTAATGAGAGGATACAGAAAAAAACCCTAAAAGAGGATATAAATACTTCTCTTGATGAGAAAAGAAACATGAGGAAAAGAGGTGAAAAAGTAGAGACAAAAAAATTAGAATTGCAACCATTGCAGTAACAGAAGATATAAAAGCTTGGTAAGATTGATTATGAGGAGGATTTTTCAACCATTCTTACTTGCATCAAGAGGTTTTTATGCTAGCGCTCTAAAAGATCCCTTCATATAGGTAATATCTGAGGTCCATAGGTGTATTTTCTATAATTCTTACTAGCCAATGATCTTTGAGATGATCAGTTAATGAGGTCATATCTAGATTATCCCTAATCTCATTGATGATGAGTAGGCTAATCCCATTAGATGTGTGAATAATTGATGTCTACAATTAACATTAGAGATGTCAAGATGAGTTTAATTTCATTGAGCAAATCTGACCCTATACGAAATTAGGTCCCCACAGACTTAGTATCTTTGAAGGCAAGTATCCATGTTAGTCCACACTGCCTTATTATATATATGTTAAAGAGGCTTAATGGTCTGCACGGATCCCCTATCACAAGGGTTACACATCCACACAGTCTTATAAATGGAAGCTTATATGTGATTCTTCAATAAGTCTTGTTCTGATGATTCATTATCCATAGTATGTTTATGAGTGTGTTTATGATTTTGATGTTACTCATCCATTAATAATCTAAGATCTAACTCATTTGGCCCTGATGTTTTCTGAGTTGTTGATTAGATATCGCAGTGGAGTGGAAGCATGGGATAGACTTAATTTTCCTTTAGCCAAGGTCTGCATAGACTAATAATCATCACCCCCCTACGTCCGCACAGACTTACCAACGCTGAAGCGGACCAGTTTTAGGACCTTAGTTTATTTCTTTGGTTTCATATTGTTTATACCTATTTGCTTATTTTTAGGCTGTATTAAGTAGTAAATAAGTCATTTTTACACACTAAAACACAACTTTAACATTAAGCCATTTTATACTTAATTAACTAGTGTTTTCTAACAAAATGGTTTTAAGTTTTCTTTAATCATAAGTCATATAAAAATGTACTTTAATAAGGACCAATCTTCTAAAGATGGGAGTTGGGCAATTACTGCCAATTCCTATGGAATTACGAGTAGTTGTCAGGTAAATTAACAATTAACAATTAATCAATGACCCACTTTTTGTATGTATAATATATATTGATGTATTCTTTAAATGCCGCAATTTACTTCTATACATGCAAAGGTGATACAATTTAAATCAAGAATGATGTATGCTTGAAATGATAAGGGATTGATAAACGTTACAATATACATGGAAACATATTATTAGGGCATGAATAAGATTTGAAATTCTGAACCTTTTTGGTGCAGAAGATCAGAGGTCCTGGTGTAGAGGCCAGGTGGCGACTCCACTAACCACTCTTGTCCCCAGTAAAAATACATAATCTCTACACCTATACCTTGATGTCTTTTTTTCTTTTAAGTTTTTTTAAAATATTTTTTGGAATGTTCTTACTTTTATTTCCTTTGTGTGATGTTTTACCATTTGACAGCACACATATTGATAATCATTAAATATGTGACATTAATTCAATTATGACTAGTTTATTTAATCTTGGCAATGTAAACATCTTAGATCACATTCCTACAACTCTTGATAAGGGAAAAGAAAAAAGAGAGAGAAAAATAAAAAAAATAATAACAAAAAAAAGAGTCTATCCCTTGTTAAGCTACTAAATTGAGGAAATTTATGTGTTCAAAAGACTAAAAGAAAATACTAGCAAACAAGCAGTGCCTATGGCATTAAGATCTCAACACAATTGGCATCTTATCAAATCCAAGCCTAAAGGATCTAAGAAATCTAACACATGATCTTCCATAATGATACCTAGGATCAATTTCCAATTAATCTTTATGGCTAAGTAAACCTTGGGATTAGCTTCACAATTAAGCCCATAGGCACATATGAAGTCTGTTGTAAGCTCTTAACATAACTAATCAAAATCATCATATGAAAGATCTGATTTGATAGTAATAACTAGGCCTTTAAATACTTTTTTTTTCACACCAATGTTAAGTCAAATGCCATTCTTTACATTCATAATAAAAGGGGGGTCTCAAGATAATCATTTCATACATTAAGGGCAACTTGAAACTGGTGCCTTTTTCCTGTATGAAGGTCTCATTGCAAAAATAGGGAGAGATGCATCTAATTTCTTAAATAACCCTACACAAATGTTACAAGTTCATAGATCCTCCTTTTAATAATTGAGAGAAGCTAGCATTACCTATGAAAGTGAAAATTATTAAGTAGAAACTCAAACCAAGTTAAGTTATCTCTAATTGTATCAAGGTTGGAAGAAGATCAGTAATCCTATACAAGAACAAGGTAGACACCTTAAGAAAAAAGAATAAATAAAAAAGAAATAAAAAAATAAATAATAATGATACTTGCTAGGTTGAAAACCTTTTGAAATGGCCTAGGCAAAAGTTAGAGGAATTGAGAGAAAATATTCAACCCTAAAAACCCTAGTGGTAAGTTGATAACATGAGTTTAGTATAATAAGATCCAAGATGTATAGATGTTGAAATTAAGCAAACCAAGTTTAATTGCAATGAACGTCTTTTATGGTAATTATCTTTATGCACATGTGCTACCAAATGGCAAGCTATATCATAACCCTTCTTTGCCCTATTGTCTTCTTGTTTACCATACCACTAAACCTCATCGAATAGAATTATGTTATGGTTCCTTCCTCTGAATAACAAACTTTCATGACAATTGTAAAGCAATTAATCTTCAACAAGAAAAGGCTATACTAGTAAAAGTATAACATTTGAAGGTCGACCATTAGAGTGTACTGCTAGTGTGAAAATCTTCATTCACAAAGGTGTATTAGGAAAAAGATAAGCAGCCTATTAGTGTGAAAAGCTCTTTCGAGAGGCATATTAGGAAAAAATTAAGGCATAGCCCATTAATGCAAAAACCTCCTTCGAAGGGCGCATTAGGCAAAAATTAAGGCAGAGAAAAGACCGAAAAAGAAAGAAGAGTTTTGATAATTTGTAGGGAAGTGGGGGCATCACTGATCAATGACAAAATATCCACCTTAATTCTTGGCAACCATAAAATCTCACACCACTCTAGACAAGAGCTTTAAGTCACTTTCAAATGACAATGGACACCTTCCCTAAAGACAACCAAAACCCAATTCTTTCTTATGATGAGCTTAAGAGAGGCATAGTACGTTCATAATTTGTAAGTCTCTATTCAACATGTTAGATAAGCACATTAGACATATGCATCATTCATTCATTATCTGACGTGAGACATATATACACTTTTCATCATCATCATTCATACATTTATACATTAGTAATAGTCTATTCATATATGCTTAAACATTTTATCATTATTAGTTCATGCATGCATATTTTACTCAAGCTTTAATATATACATACCCATTCATCCGCGCATTTGACTCGTGCACTTAGTTACAAAGGCCCATATTCAACATTCATCACACATGAATGCATATAAGCATTTACATTGCATAAATATGCATGCAGTAAAAAAATGATTAAGAATCCCCATGCATTAGTGTCATGCCATACATTTATTGTGAAGGAATTAGGGTTTTCTCATGCATGTTTGCATAGTATAAATAACACAAACATGTGTATGCACTATATAGAAAAAGGATTTATGGCTATAAACATGCACATTCACACATGTATTAGGCTTATACATGAATGCATACATATATAAGGGCCTATTATTCATTCATCCTCTATAGAATTAGGCATACCTATTAACATGGTACCCTTTCATGCATTAGATACTCATATCTTGCTCATGCATTTAATTTTCATCTTTGGCATACATGAATGCACATAGCTTTGTACAAATATTACAAAAATTTATATTTGCATAAGAATTTGTACTCGAAGATGTATTGGATATACATACAGCATGCATATGATTTTGCTCCACATCAAAATAGATTGGCTCTAGAAGCAACCCTCTAAATTTAATGGCACGTAAAGGCAAAAGTATGTTGTTTGGATAAAAGGGAAGCTGATTAGATTATAGAAAAGATACATTCAAGATCTATGCACACATTGATTGGCCAAAAGCCTAAAATAGCTATTTGCTCATTTGTCAAAATAATCATCTCTCAAGCTATAAATGACATCTAAATGCCAATAGAGTAAGGCTAAACACTACACTAAGCTCAAGCATGTGGTAGCTTTTAATTGGCTCAATTATGAGGAAGTTAAGCACTTTAAATTCCTATTTACTATCACCTTCATTAGTAGGAACTACCTCTACATAAGATTTGGCAAATCATTGAGAAGCCATTCTAAAGCTGAGCTAGTAATAGTGGTGAATCAGTGAATCAGGAAGAGTAATGTTTTTAGTAGTGAGAAAGTTTAAGGGGATGTGATTTGGACACAAGGATCAAAGATACTTGCATAGAACATACCATTATATTCGGTTGAAACTGAGATTCAATCACTCCACATCTCAAGATATCTACTCGATCTTTAGCACTCCTTATATCTCTTTTTAATCTATCAATATACATAGTAGCATTAGGATACGAAAGAATGTGCTTCAAAAAGTAGACTGCTTATGGAATAGTCATTTATGTCACATACTTTTATTTCAAGGGGCAGTCTTTATGATGACAAAAAAAACTTTTCCATATAATAAATCTATGACATGAATCTAAGATGCATTCACACATAACATGCATTAATGCCACAAATGATCTCCAATGACTAACATATTTCACCTCCTTTTTCTTTATAAGGGGCAAGCCGAATTTTCAATACAATATCACAAATGATAAGCCAACAATAATTAAGGATAGTGACATGCAATCAATGAAAATGAGAAATTCATTCAAACAAATCAAATCAACTTTGAGTGCAACATCTTCAACATTGCCCAAATCCCATTAGCTTTGAGTGCAATGTCTCCAGCACTGCTTGACCCAAGTCCACTTTAAATGTAATGTCTCAACACTATTTGAAGCAAAAAGATCAACTTCGGGTGCAACATCTCTAGCACTACCTGAATCCCATCAACTTTAGATGCAATGTCTCTAGCACTATCTGAAGGAGAAAATCAACTTTAGGTACAACATCTTTAGCACCGCCTGAATCCCATCAGCTTTTGGTGCAATGTCTCTAGTACTACTTAAACCAAGTCAACTTTAGATGCAATGTCTCTAGCACTATCTGAAGGATAAAAATAAAATTTGGGTGTAATATCTCTAGTACTACCTAAATCCCATGAACTTTAGATGCAATATCTCTAGTATTGTCTGAAGGAGAAAATTAACTTTGAGTGTTATGTCTTTAGCACTGCCCGAATCCCATCAGCATTGGCTCTTAAGTCTCTAGCACTACATAAACTAAGTTAACTTCATATGTAATTTCTTTAGCACTGTTTAAAGGAAAAAAATCAACTTTAGGTGTAATATCTCCAACACTACTCAAATCCCATCAACTTTAGATGCAATGTCTCCAATAATGTCTAAAGGAGAAAATCAACTTCGGGTGCAACGTCTTTAACACTGCCCAAATCCTATTAGATTTGGGTGCAATGTCTCTAGCACTGCCTAAACCAAGTCAACATCAAATGCAATGTCTCCAACACTATCTGAAGGAAAAAAATTCAACTTCTAGTGCAACATCTCTAGCACAACGCAGGTCATATCAACTTTAGATGCAATATCTTTAGCACTATCTAAAGGAAAAATCAATTTTAGGTGCAATGTCTCTAGCACTGCTTGAATCCCATCAACTTTATATACAATGTCTCTAACACTGTCTGAAGGAGAAAATCAACTTTGGGTGCAACATATTCAACATTATCTGAATCCTATAAGTTGGAGTGCAATATCTCTAGCATTGCATGAACCAAGTCAACTTCAGATGCAATGTCTCTAGCACTGACTGAAGGAAAAAAAAAAATCAACTTCGAGTGTAACATCTCTAGCACTACCGGGATCCTATTAACTTCAGATGTAATGTCTCTAGCATTATCTGAAAGAGAAAATCAACTTCGGGTGCAATGTTTCCAGCACTGCCTGAATCTTATCAGCTTCTAGTGTAATATCTCCAGCACTATTTGAATCACATCAGCTTCAGGTTTAATGTCTCTGAGCACTACCTAAACTAAGTCAGATTTGGGTGCAATAACTCTAAGCAATGCCTGAACCATGTCAGCTTCGGGTGCAATGTCTCTAGCACTACTTAAACCAAGTCAACCTCAGATGCAATGTCTTTAGCACTGTCTGAAGGAAAAAACCAACTTCAAGTGCAATGTCTTTAGCACTTCCTAAACCAAGTGAACTTTATATGCAATGTCTCTAGCACTGTCTAATGCAAAAAATCAACTTCAGTTATAACATCTCCAGCACTACCTAAATCCTATTAACTTCATTTGCAATGTCTTTACAATAAAACACCTATAAAAAGGGTTGCCCTATAAGGTACACATCTCCTTCTTTTTTGAACTTTGGATCACCTCCCAAATTCCGTAGTTGCCTCCCCAAAGTTGAGGGCAACTATAAACACTAGGTTTCTAGGGCTTTCAAGTTCAGATTGCCTAATGATGAAGAAAGGACCAAAATTCATTATAAATAGGGATGTTAATGTCTAGTTCGAAGATCTCAAACTTTTCTTTAAAAAATTATCCTTTAAGTCTTTGTCTGACTCAAAAAATATCTCAGTGTGACTCGAAATATGAGAAAAATAAGCATTTGTGTGGTGAGTTAAAGGCTCAAGCTAATAGGCTCAAGCCTAATACCTAACACTGATGATAAAGGGGGTATGAGGGGCAAAGCCCCCCGTAATATGGAGTAAAAAGAAGAAAAAAATGTTTTGAAAAATAGCCGTTTTAGTAAGGAAAATGACCATTTTGATGAAAATGACTGTTTCACCTGTTCAAATGGCTATTTTTCACCAAAATGAACGTTACAAAGGGAAAATGACAATTTTGACAAAACAACTATTTTACCCTAAAAACTGCCATTTTGAGAAAATAGCCATTTTACCCTGAAAAAGACTGTTTTGGCAAAATAGCTATTTTTAGCCTTGAGCTTCGTGTATAAAAATTAGAAGTCAATTTTTCATAAAAGGACTTTTTCTTGATATACATGCACCAAAATCTCAAAAAATGTTTTCCACATACTGTTTTCATATTTTCTGGAGGATTTTTACATAATTTTTAACCTTTTAGAGATCTTTTCTAAAGATAATTATACACAATGGATCGACTAACTTTTTTCCTTTTTTCTTTTATTTTTTGTTCTTCTTTCATTTATCTATCTACTAGTTAGATGTGGTTAATTATTATTTGTACATTATTATTGTTGTATTTATTTAATTATTTATTTCATTTCATTTATGTTCAACCTTGATTTTATTTCACGTACTAATGTTGTAATTTTGTTGGGATGCGAGTTATTTGATTTATTAGAGTTTGATTAACCTTTCTTTTCGCCATTTCATTAAACATCAGTGAATTAGCCCTTTGCCATTCCTTTTATTTCTATTTCTTTTTCATTTCTATTTTTTTTATTTTGATCTTTATTTTCTCTTACTTATTCTGCTTACAATTGTTCATTTAATTTATTTAGATTGTATTTTAGGATGCATCAAAAGTAATTTTATTTTTATTTTGTTAGAATGTATTTTAGATAATTGCCATGTAGTCTATTTTTATTTTTCTCTATATATTCCGTGAATGTTATAATAGGTAGAAAATTATTTTTACATGTTATAAAAAATAATTAAAGTCATTTTGTACTTAATTAATTGGTGTTTTTTTTAATAAAGCATGTTTTTTATTTTTCCATGAGTCACAATAATGAAATCTATTTTCTAAAATTGATATGCGAGAACCAAAGTTTTTAAGATAATTAATTACCCGATTTCATATATGATATTTTTAATTTCAAGCACTTTATTTATTTCTATAAATATATTTTTCTATTCTTTTATGTGAATGCATGATTTCTTTTTAATGTTAAAACTTGCTTGAGAAAAAGGATAGTATTATAAATTTAAAATTGAGATTCCACATTAACTTGAGGTATCAACAAAAGTAGGATTCTGAACCACTCTTGTAACACCCCCTACCCGTTCTCCCTGAACTGATAAGGTGTGTTACTCTCCTGTAACCGTATGCCTGTAATTCAGGAGCATCGCCGTCAGGCCAGGCACTACCAGACAATTCCTAATATGTTAAGCTGCCCTATTATCTAACCCAAATTTGAACCTGCAAGAAAATCACTTCTAAACGATATATAACCTCCACATACACCATTGGACCCTCTGGTCCTCCAAATCACAGTCATTCAATCAACAGCACTCAATCACAGGGTCAGAGACCCACCAATCGTCATGCATTCAAACAACAA
>CANXYI012231873.1:0-11312 GCA_948208565.1 Hura crepitans | reverse complement strand
TGGAACACTTTTCCTAACATGGCATCAAGAAGGAGATTGAAAGTCATGCTTATGTCTTAAGAGATATATCAAATAGACCTTTTTAAGAATCCACACATGAATCTAAAAGACAAGTTAAAAAACCTTAATAAACATTAATTTAATAGATAGATGACTTATTGAGGTAAGCAACTATAGTGGCACCACAGCTTCAGCCTTATCAACCACCACCACCACAACCCCTACAAAAGACTTATCTTATGCAAATTAAAAATTGTATGTAAAAGAAAGTGATGATATAATAGCAGCTGAGTATTAGTTGTAAAGGATTTTGAGGATTCTTTAGTAATTATAATACACTCATGAGGAAAGGTTAACATACAATACATTTCTTTTTGAATAGGAGGATTATAGATGGTGGGAAACTATGTCAGATAGAGTCTAACCATATGAGAGGAGTTGGGTTTCTTTTTGTAAGGGTTTAAGGAAAAGTATGTCATAAAAAATTATTTAGAGGAAAAGAGGTGGGAATTCATATTTTTTTAGACAAAGGCACATATTAGTTATTAAGTAAAAAAAAAGGGTTTTCTAGACTTAGTAGATATGCAAAAGAGATCATTCCTACTTAATTTGAGAGGTGTAAAAGATTTGAGATTGGTTAATAAGGATGTGAGACTTTATTTACCTGTTATAGAGATAAAATAGTTTCCTTAGCTTATTTCAATAGCATTGATAGTAGAGAAAATTCATGTGAAGAGCCAATAACAATATAAGAAGTCTTAAAGTCATTCTAGTTTTACTCTACCAATTAATAAAAAATTAAAAAGGTTCTCAGACCCATGAAAAGTCTCAATCCCATACTCAGACTCATACACTGAGGCACAATTAAGGATATACTATTGGAAGGGGATAACAAGTTTCTATTGCTAATACTCTAAGAGCTCCAACAAGAGGAGTAAAGCCTAAAAATTGCAATCATAATGGTAAGAACCATGGTGGCATATATAGAAGACTTACTAGAGCTTGCTTCTTATGTGGCTCCACTAATCATTTAGTTAGTGATTGTCTAAGAAAAAAGATTCATCTAACTATTCAAAGTTTAGATTGCTACACCAGAAGCATAAAAGGGGTAGGAAATTTGAGAGAGTTGAGCGAGCTATTTAGGAATAAAGATCTAAGATTATAGAGGTATTAAAGGTTAAAGCTCCAACTATGCAATATACCATTTACCCTAGTGAAGAGTAAGAAGCCTCATATGTTTTTGTAATTACTCTTTACAACTTTGATATTTTAGTTTATGCTTTGATAGATCTTAGATCTACCCATTCATATATTTGTAGTACCTTTGCACTAAAGAAAGAATTACTTGTTGACACTTTATGCACAAATATTTTACTAACACATCCTTTAGGACATAGTGTTATAGTAAACATAATATAGAAAAATTATCCATTAAAAGTGCTAGAATATGAATTTCCAACCAACCTAATTCATCTTCCATTCTATTGGTTTGATTTAATTCATGGAGTGGATTGGCTACTTTATCATTATGCAACAGTAGACTGTCAACTGTAGAGAATAAGTTTAAATGATGATGACGGGTTTCAAATAACAATTGTGGGAGTAAGATATGATTTTTTATCTAATGTAATCTCGGCAACTAATGCCAAGAAATTGATAAGAGAGGGTTATGAAGCTTATCTATCACAAATACTAGATATGAAATCAATTGAACATGATATTAAATTGATACCTCTATGTGTTATTTCTTTAAAGTATTTCTAGAGGAATTTACCAGGTTTGCCTATGGTAAGGGAGCTTGAATTGGCTATTATTGTTGTTTTAGGAATAACTCTAATACCCTTACCAAATTGCACATGTAGAGTTATAGGAATTAAAGATTCAATTGTAAGAATTAATTAATAAGGGATTTATAGGCCCTAGTGTTTCTCTTTACGGTGTTCACTTTAGTTTGTAAAGAAGAAAAATGCATCCTTATGGTTTTATGTTAACATAAGCACCTCAAATAGGTAACTATTATGAATAAATATCCCTTATCTAGAGTTAATCATTTATTTAACTAGCTTAGAGGAGCAGGAATCTTCTCAAAAATAGACTTAAGGTCAAGTTTCTATCAACTCAGGTTTAAAGATCCAAATGTTCCAAAGAAAGCTTTTAGAACTCAATATAACTACTAAGAGTATTTAGTAATGCCACTTGGCCTTACAAACACAATAGTCAGAATTTTGGATTTGATGAACTGAATAATTAAACACAATCCTAATTAATTTTTGGATAACTTTATTGATGATGTTGTTATGTATTCCAAAAAATAAGGAATAACATGCTAAGCACCGTAGAATTGTATTGCAAAAATTGAGAGAGAAGCAACTTTATGCGAAGCTCATTAAATGTGAATTTTAGCTTAATGAACTACCTTTTTTAGGGCATATTGCATTAGTTGAAGGAATAAGGGTTAATCCAAAAATGATAAAAGCTATATTGAGTGCATGCCAAAAAAGGAATGTGACTGAAGTAAGAAGTTTCCTAAGATTAAGGGGCTATCATAAGAGATTTATCAAAGGATTTTCTATGATTGCTTCGTTAATAACCTAACTTCTTCTTAAGAATGTGAAATTTTAATGGGATGATAAGTGTTAATAGAGCTTTGATAAGTTGAAAACAATGTTATTCTTACACAACCTATCTAAGGCAATGTCACACCCTAAATTTTGCTCCACTTTTCATAAGCGTAGAGTTTGAAATAGAAGAAAAAGTAGGGATGAAATGGATATATAGATAGAGTTGAGTTAGTTGGTATGAAAAACAGAGTGAAAGAGGATAAAAGGGCAAAATGTTAAATACTTGAAATGACAAGGACAAATTTGAAAAGTTTAATTAAAGATCTAGAGATAAGTGAAACATAAGTTGAAGGGTGAAAAAAAATAAGAACTTACCTCTTTCAAGCTAAAACATCACTTAACATTATAAAATTATGTCATTAGCATGGGTATATTTATGTACATTTATAAAATATAATATCTTTTAAAACATTACATGCATATAAATGATACAAAATGAGAACTTAGCTCTTTCAAATATGACATCAAAGAATGATAAATGATATCTATTAGATTTTAAAAATGAGATGAGGTTCTAATTAATTGAAAATTTGATGGTTTAAATTTGTAGAAATATATGAAAATATTAGAAGTGTTAAGTTTTTTATGAGTACTTTTTGGGATAGTGCTATAACGCAACTATTATGTTGTCAAATTTTCAAGTACTATGCCCATTTCATTTAAAAACAAATAATCCATTACTTAATTAAATACATATTGATACTATATGTAAATGGCTAGTTAGGTAATAATATGGCTTAGAAAATGTATAATGTAGCATATTTGATCATAGTCCTCATAGGATTCAAATCATGGATGTTACATTTAGTGGTAATAAAGCCTATGTTTAAGTGTTCCTATGTAAGAAACATTGAATTTTCATGTTATATAAGTGCAGACATTCATTGAATCATACATATATAATGCTAATACTTACACAAGTTGTTATTCCTTCTTAATAGGTTATCCAAGGAACACTTTTCCTAACAAGGTTTTGGGAAGGAGAATAAATGTCGTGCTTATGTCTTAAGAGATATATTAGATAGAACTCTTTAGCAATCCACACATGCATCTACTGGATAAGTTAAACAACCTTAAAAAACATTACTTCAATAGATGGATGACTTATTAAGGTAAGCAACTATAACAAAACCACAGCATCCGCCTCATCAACCACCACCACCTCAACTGCTATAGAAGACTTATCTTAAGGGAAACATTAAAAAGAGAAAAAAAATGAGGTTTAGAAAATGGTCTCGATGAATAGTGACATCATAAATAGTGCATCCCAGAACCTATATGAGTGGATCATACTAGGTGGTAGCATTAATTATGTAACGAATTATGGTGCAATTTGAGAAGTATTTGAGGTAATATAAAGGTTAAATATAAAAAAAATGAGATTTAATATGTTAAATATTGAAACAATCAAGGCTAGATGAAAATTTGAAAAAATGTGTTGAGAAAAATTCAAAACTGGCACATCCTAACACTTAAATAATTGGAGAATTATGAAATCTTGTGAATCAAATTTTTTATGAGTTAAGACCTATTAGAAAAAAATTTGAGAAAAATATTTTATTAATGGAATATTTATGGAAATGATAAAGGTTGAAATGATTAAGTGATATTTTAACAACAATTATATAAGGACTAAATCTAGCATCCATGTGTAAAAGCCACTTTTTAATCTTAACAATCCATTCCACCTATAAATACCTAAACAATATTATTATATTCACTGAGGTTTAACCATCATCCTCCCTAAACTCCCTCACCTTGGCAAAAATGACCCTTTCTTTCTCCATCCATTTTCTTTTTCTTATGTTACCAAATAATCATTAAATACAATAAATAAAAGATAGTTTCACCTACTCTATTATACTAGGTACATTAAAATAAATGGAAAAAGCAAAGAATTGGATGAATGAAAAAGTGATAGATAAGTGTTTAGGGTCATTCATATGTTAGTAAGTAATTCTCAACCTAAGTAACTTATGCGCATTAGTTAAGGTAATTAGGTGTTAGTTTAATAGTTTGCGATGAGATTATGTGATTAATGGTATTTTAGTGGAAATTTTCATAAGGAATATGGTTATGGAGTTAGTGGAATTTGACTGATGGATGATGGAATGATGAAAGTGCAGATAAAAAGTTAGTGGATTTAAGCTAATAAGTTATGTGTATTCTAATTCTATGGACTTTAGTTATGAAATTAACTTGGTTGTGTGCATGGAAGTTAGTGAGTTTATATTATGATTAGTTAGGTTAATATGATAGTTTAGACATGCAAATTGTGTTCAAATGAGATGGTAAAAATGTGAGTTGGGCAAAAGGACAAATGATAAAAGATGATCCCTATTTTGCCGAAAATGGTACTTAGAAAATACTAAGGTATTCTTAAAATATAAATAGATATAAATATGTAAAATGCATAAATGAAAATATAAATAGGAAATAGTATTGTATAAGGTTATATAATGATTAAATAATTAGTGAAACTTTGTAAAATTAGTAGAAATATATGTAAGTAAATATACTTATGAAATCGAGCAAAACAACATGGAAAAAAATGAAATGAAGGAACATAAGTACATTATTGGAAATAAGAAATTAATTACATAAGTAAGAAAAAAAAGGTAATGTACATAATTAGAGGCAAAATGTATGTTTGACAATAATTGGAAATATATAAATATGTACATTTAATTGTCATAAAAATAGTTAATGGGATTAAAATAAGTATTGTTAAAAAAATTAATAAAGGAATGCTTAGAAAATCACTAAGTTAAATAAGAGAAAATATTGTAAGACAATTATAGATAATTAGATTTGATTATGAAATTAAATGATATGGGTAGCATGCCTTGAAGAACAGGTACATAAAGATACAATAATAAGTATTCAAGTGAGTAAAGGTAATTAAATAAAATTAATAAAAGATGTGGAAGTAAAAGGAAATCTAAGACAAAAACATATATCTGAATGAATAAAGATTTGTATAGTGATAATATAGTCAACAGGAAGAAAAAAAAAATAAATTAATTAGATTATATGTATAAGAGATATGAATTAAGATAGAGCAAACAAAGTTGTCTAAAAAGGAAAAAGGAATTTAAGTAAAATTAATAATGTGAGATTAGGTAACAAATTAAAAAGAAACATATGGATTAATTTTGTAAAATAATATGGCACATAAAATTATATTTGTTAAAAACAATACTTTTTAAAAATATTATGGATAGTGAAAACTTATGAAACGGATAATTAAATTATGAATAGTGAAGAATTAGTATACAAATATTAAGAAATTATTAATGAAAGAAATGTATGGTGACAACTAACAATAAAGTAAAGAGTTGTGTATATTGGATAGAGAATAATATGCATATAAGATAAGAAGTAGCATTTAGATGGTAATTTATAATTAAATAAAAGTTAAAACTATAGGATGGAATGTCAAATTAAGGAAAGTTTAACTTATGGATTATAAATGGTAAGATATAATAAAGACGTTTGTGTTACAAATAAAGTAACTAAATTATGTGTTCAAATATTATTAAGCATAAGGAGATTATAGGGAATAATATGCTATGATAAGAAATTACTAAAGTTGAAACATATGTTCATATGATTGAGATATGATGCTGATATTTGTTATAAATATGATTTAATTTCACATAATGTTTGAATGACATTGAAATGAATGAAAGTGAAACATAACAAGAAATAAAGATACCCTATCTTAGTTAAACAACCTACTAGATAGGTTGGTTGGTTAACTAGGGATAGATAACAGTTACTAGTGTATTTCGATGCTATTTAATGCTAGTGTAGTAGTTGGTAAAGTCAAGTTGGGCCACTACACATATATCTATATAACATTGGTGCAACCACTGATAAGGTCTAGTTAGGCAATTACACATATATCTATACAACACAGTTCAACTATCAGTAAGGTCTAATTAGACCTTTGCACCCATATTTGTACAATACGGGTGCAATAGCTAGTAAAGTCTAATTAGGGCACTACAAATACATTTGTATAACACTGGTGCAACCATCAGTAAGGTCTAAAATATAGACCACAACAAAATTTGTTAGACCTCTATAGTTGATATCCCTTTATTTAGTATTGAGATGTTGTCTATCAAATATGTGCTAGGATGAGTGGAAAACGAAATAACATACATCATAATTACTATCATGAGTTATCTAAATTATACAACAAGTATTTTATGCAATGTATTAAATTGAATGATTTTGAATAATAAAGCATTAATGTGTATATAAACATGTAGATGATTCAAAGGAAATTTAAGGAATCTAATGTTACAAAAAAGGAAGTGTAATCATGAATAAACAAAGGATGCATAAAAAACATAGTAATTAAAAATAAGAACAAACAAAAATATTATTATAAATTATTAATAATGGTATTACAAAGCGTAATGTTTTGAAGTGTATTAAAAGTGGAAAAATTATTTAAAATGCATATAGGAACATAAATGTATTAGTAAATGAGTAGAGAAATATAGGTTAAAATAGAAATAAAGATACAAAAATTTAATTATAACATAAGTTTTAAGATTCATAGCATTAAAATACACCATTAAGCATTCTTGCTCAGTATATTGAAGTATTGCCAATTATTAGTTTATTAGTTCAAAGGGGCAAAACTGGGATTCAAGTCCCAACCATGGTTAAAGTAGAATGTAGTAGATAGTTATGTAAGAAGAGCCTATCATGAGTATCTCTATTTGTGATAATGTTCTTACATTGACAACATGTTTTCAATATAAACTATATCTAAATAAATCATTGTTCTAGATTGTTTGATTATAGATTTAGACACATAGATAATATTTGTATTAAATGATTTTTAAGTATAAGTAATATTGCTAATAGGTTTATAACTATTTTCTTTGAATGTGATGTGCGTGTATGACATATTTATTAAAAAATTTTGAATCTATGAGGAAAATTCAAGATGATGACTACATAGAGCTAACTAAATAAAGGGTATAAGAGACTCGATAAGTGAATGATAATTAAACTGGGCATGTGGCATCTTATGCTTGAATTGATGTATTAGTTTAGGTATAGGAGTATTATAGTTTTAAGGGTATCAAAGTTGGTAGGCATTCTAACTTTAAATTGCTACATATGTATGTGACACATCTATGTGCACGTGTATTACATGCTAGCTAAGCTACTTTGACTTTGACTAAGATCTGTTTGCCAGCCCACATGGAAATACTATAAGGAATATAAGTAGATATTGAATATATGTGATATATGAAGAGTTATGGGTGAACTTAAAAGTTTATAAGGCTAAAAGGTCATAATTAGAGACAGAGCAGATCCAAACTATAAGTTAAATAAAGTAAATTCATATAAACAACAAACATTGATAAAAAAGGACTAATCATATAAGAGAGATAAGTTACAGAGATCATAAGAAAATCTAAAGAGCTATCATGCTCAAGGGTTATCGATAAAGATATATAAAAACTATTATATGAGAAATAAGTTATGGGAACCATAAGTAAAAACAACTTAAGGAAATAAAGAAAAGAATCAAAATAATATATGAACTAAGGTAAAATAGGGTAATTTTAACTGAATTTGAAAGTAAAAGCAAGGGATATAATCGAGAAATATCTTATATTGTGAGAAAAAGAATTTAAACAATATAGTGTTTTAACCCATATGGGTAAACTAAGAGGGGAAGCATGCTAGTGAAATTTCAAGGATGAATTTTCTTAAGATGGAAGAGTAGTCACACCTCAACTTTTGGTCTAATTTTTATAAGGATAGATTTAGAATTGGAAGAAAAAGTGGAAAATTAAATGGACGTATGGATCTAATAGAGTCGGTCAGTGTAAAGAATAGAGTTAAAGAATATAAAAAGGGTAAGGTGGTAAATACTTGAAATTACTAGGTACAAAATTGGAAAAGTGAATTAAAGGTCCAGAGATAAATGAAACATGTGTAAAAGGGTTAAAAACATGGAATTGGTTTTAGAGGAACATGAAAACATTAAACAATTATGGTTCAAGAAATGGTCTAGAGAATAGTGACATCAAGGTAAGAATAGTGCATCCTGAGCCCAATCTGAATTGACCTTACTAGAATGTAGCATTAAATATTTGATGAATTGTAAAGCAATTTAAGAAGCATTTTTGGTCACATAAGAGGTAAAAATTAAAAATATGAGATTTAGATAACGGTCTATGGTAAATAGTAATTCATTTAAGGATAAATGAAAAATTTAGAAAACGTGCTTAGAAAAACTCAAAATCGGCACATCCTTGTACTAAAATAATATAAAGAATATGAAAATGAAATAACTTAAATTTTTACGAGATAAGAGCTGGTAGAAAAAAAATTTTAGAATAAATTCTATTAATGCAACGTTGATGGAAAAATGGTAAATTTTTAGTGTAGGGATAAAAATTGACCATGTGCAATGCCCATATCCTGAGGCTCTATGATAGTGCCATATGGTCTGAGAAATGCAACTGGGGTGATGGGTCACTTGCACAATGACCGAGGTAGTGACATGCGTTATGAAACTTCAATGGGCTTCAAAATGATGAAAAAAGGCAAAATTTCAAATTTTAGCAAAACTAACAATTCATTTCAAACTAAAAACCATCCATCGGTGCAATAGAAGTATTTCAAGGTGGGATTGACCCAAGTTGTTCCTGGATAGACCCGAAAATAGTGGAACCAAAAGCTTAAAAAATACATTGAGTCTAGTGGTGAAAAAATCTTTTGAATCGAAGGTCGTTTGGAAAATCTTGAAATTTTTTAGGTTGGCATGCAAATTAAAGCAGTCTAAAAATTATCCTTTCGGTGGAATTTGGCCACAAAAATTTATGAGCAGGTAGAAGGGATTAAAATAAGAATTTTAAAACAAATATTGTAATTTTCTGAGGTCCAAGTGAATTTCTATGAAATTTTGAAGTTCTCTAAAAAATTAAGATGGTTTGGAAAGTTTTAAGATAGCTTTAACATGTAACGATGAGGCCCATAACATGCCAAGTTGCTGAGCACACTTGCCAAGTGGCAAATGGGGGATGACAAGTGGATTTCTACTTATAAAGAACAAATTCCATTCTTCTCTTCTGCACAGAATTCTTGATAGCATAGATAGGGAAGAACCTCCATAACTTTCTCCTCCGGCAACCAAATGGGATGATTCTAGACTTTAAAATTTCTTCAATGAGTTAGGCACCATGAGGAACAAGAATTAGGCCAAAAGGAGTTATAGTTTGGGAGAAAAAAAATTCAAGCAAGGTGACTTATTTAGAGCACTCTAGAAACATAGCCTAAAGGTGAGTCCATGGCCATTTCTCCCTCATTTCTTAGGTTTTTTGGTTGATTTTTTATGCTAAACTATAGCTAACATATGAGTGGTGATGTGTGTGAGGTGGTTGTGGTGAAAGGATGGTAATTGGAGGCCCACTGTAACACCCCCTACCCATTTTCCATTTTAAACAGGCAAGACGTATGACTTCCCATGAGGTCACCCACCTTGGATATCCCTAAAGGCCTTTCATTTTACTTTTACCTAATCATTCATGGATCAAGCTAAAAATTTCCTTAACAATTCATACAGTTTGAAGTAATCCTACTAGGCATACGACTCTTACATGTCTGATCCTACAGATAATTATCAGCCTAGGCTATTTACAGCTATCAATTCAATTTCTTATCACTATAGTAGGTTGCTATCCTAGAAACACTAAGTATCCCAATACCCAATCAGCCCTAGAACTTGCACGAGAGCCTTTACTCATTTGTTTCATATAGTTTAATATGTAATGGCATACTTGAATAGTCGTCATCTACACTGCTAGTTGTCTGCTTCAAATTCTTCATACATCTACCACTTACACATTAGAAACCCGATACACTGAGTATGCACTCAATGGTGAATTTAACCAAACATACCATGTACTTTCTTACATGCAAGCACACAAGTCATAATAATTTCACTTACATAAATGATATCTCTATCTTTCCCTATCAGCCTTCAGTATTCATTAATTTACCCACTTTATTTAATTTCATAAACTAGGGGTTCACAGGAAATTCGCTATCCATTATTGGTTTAGTATTTCTTAATTGTCCTTCGTACCAATTCCATCCATCATAATTGTTATTGCTATATTTTTTTCATTAAATTACTGGCATAGTTTTACCCTCTGTTCATTTCTAGTTACTAGTCTAACTTGATTCTTTAGCTCTTTTCAATAACCATTTAGGTACAAGTTATGAGCCCTATTATTACAATTAATAATTCCCCCTCAGTCTTGTATCCTTCCAAGAAATCTCATTAAATTCACATAAGTTTATTCATTCTCAACTTTTACAAGTTATTCTTTAGTCTTAGTATATTTATTCATAGACCCTAACACTTTATGCCTAGTAATTTATCTCTTTATACATGTTACATTATTAGAGTAGAGGAAATCACATTATTACATTCAAGGCCCATACCAAATAGATGACACTTTAAGACACCAGACAACAAGATGTGTCCTATGCAGTGGCCCACTTTTAGGGCCTAAGTAGTCGCACCCTAGTTGCATTTCTCGCTCAATAGCAGGGACCCATCCGTAGACCACTCCCAATATTAGACTAGCAGATAGCAGGGACCCGTCTATAGACCACTCCTAATATCTACAAATCATAGAAATC
>CANXYI012231845.1:0-38748 GCA_948208565.1 Hura crepitans | reverse complement strand
TTCACTTTCTCAAGATATGTCTTTTAGAGAACCAATGGAATTGCTAACTGAGGAGGTGGTGAAGGCGGTGGAGTAGCAATAGTTGTCACTTGTCTTAACAACTGCAGCATCTCTTATAGAAGTACTGGAGTAGCCTATCCTATAGATGGTGCATTCCCAGCTACATTCACGTACATAGACCCTATTCTTGCAGTCTCAGGTGCCACTATAGTCAAAGTATGACTCTCGGTTCCCTTATTATCTTATTGTGCCAGATCACTCATCTTATCTATAGGTACAAAGAAAATTGATAAGCCTTGACATTAATTAGAACTGATGTAAGCTCTAAACTCCATTATCACTTAATGTAAACTAGAACCGCTTAAATCAAAGCTCTGATACCACCAAATGTGACACGCCTTACTCGGTCTAGACATTGGCTAGTCGTCGAGCTCGACTAAGGTGTGCATGCATATCGAGATATCATACTCAATCTACTCGAATATTATTATTTAACAATTATTATTAAATAAGATAGTATGTTAAAATGTGGTTTTCAAAAAACAACATTTTCCTACAATATTGCACATGGAAAATTGGGAATCCTTGTGCTAAAAATTTGACAGCATAATGACTGTACCGAGCACTATCCCATAATTTTCCTATGTCAACCTACATTATAAAACACACTTCTATATCTATACATTCATTTCTTAATATTTTATGATCCTTTTGATCACCCAGCAACACTTAAACCATAGTATGACATCTCTACCTCAAGAAGAGATATCATACAAGTCAAGCATGCAATTTTCAAGTTTAAAATAGTTTAAGTATCACATAATCCAAAATAAAGTTTTTTAGTTACAAAGATTACGAATTAAATGAGATATAACCCATCCCACTTTACATATACATTAAGTGCACCCTAATACATCACTTCAAATTACAAAGATTACTAAAATGGTAGAATCTTCAAGTCAGCTTCCTTAATGTCCAAGGCTTTGTTTATCACTTGTCTTTGTACCTATGCATCGTAAAACACATGACACGCTAAGCATAATGCTTAGTGGTGAAATTGAAATAATCTATGCTATTAAAGCCATTTAAATTGATTCATGCATTCATTGCCATACAATTATACTCATGGATATGTATACAATTAAGTACCAGCATTATATTAGGAAATAGAAGCAACTTATGGCATAAACCATGCATTATGTCCATAGCTCATTCATGCCGATCAATATCCAATCACATATTCAATTATCATTTTTCTTAAGTCATTTTTCTTTCTCATTTTTTTTATCTTATAATGATTTTCTAGCCATTTTATCACATTACATACATCACAAGTTATTAGTCTTTTTCTTCCTTATTCATATATACAATTTACTGCCTATAACAACTACTATAATCCTATGGACAACAAGATCATATGTTGTGCAATGGTCCATATTTTAGACCTAACAGCTACTACACTAGCATAAATTGTGTAGGGGTTTCCTCTATGGAACCTTGCAGTTGGACCCACGTATGTCTGCGCAGTGGTTTCTATCTTGGAACCTTACAGTTGCACCCATGTGATCATAAGATCTCGACACACATATTTATAGGTAAGACTAAAAGTGAACCTTTGGATATATCTAAGCATCGAAGTGCCCTAGTAGCTACTATATCCCCTACCTAACTGGTCAACCTATCCAGTTCCTAGGTTGTCACATCTCATAGTCTAAAAACCATTATTTTTAATTTTGCCATCTTAAATGAGTTGTTATAGCTCTTAATATGCATGTTTTAGCCACGGGAATGACTAAACTAACTTATTACTTAAGACATAGATTTAGGCCCATCAGCCTATTTTACACACATTATGCTAACTTATGTTTTTCAACTAGTTATAAACTTTAATTATGGATTCTTAACATACATTTCATGTTTACAACTAAATCTAAGGTTATAATGAAATTCATGTCCATTTTATCATTTTCTTTCAATCCCTAAATGATTTATGCATTCAAACACATTCATACACTCATTTAACATCACATTATGGACACATTTATGCACATTAAGTTAATTTACATTAAATGTGCATTAATAGCCAATTTAAAATATTATGGCATTTTTTTACTTTTAATTAAAATTCACATAAGTTACTTCAATTTCACATACCATGATGTCTAAGCAGACTTCTCGAGACTCATTTATGCCTTCTATTTACCCTTGTCTCGGTTGATTGTGGAATTTCTTAACATAATCGTATAAAAAATTCAAAAATTCGTAATAAATCAATCAAACCTCTAAAAATAAATCTATGACCATTTATGGACTCTTGGGCACTACTAGTTTCTACAAAAAATAACGAAAGTCAAAAAATCTTACCCAAAAAATTCGTAATTACTATTCACGAGGTTGTAAAACCGTGAACATCGAGCACCCGTTTTCAAAATTTTCACTTCCTATACTATTTTTAGGGAATGAAGACTCTATGGTTCAATTTTGGTGGTCTAATTTAGCTTAATAAGAGAGAACAAAAAGAAAGAAAATGGGAGAGGAGAGGGAAACGGGGCTACTGGAAATGGGAAGATGATGAATAGTATTTTGAGGGCATTTTTGCAATTAAGTCCATATTTATACCCCTCTTTAAAAATTATTTATTTTAGAATTTTCTGCAATTTTCTCTCCCTTCTTGGGCTCCAAAAATCATCATTTTTGTGCCAAAAATTAAATTTTATTATTTTCTAGTTACCCTCAAATTTTGGGCTTAAAACTCAATAAATTGAATTTATTATGGTGTTTTCATGTCGCCCAATTGCTGGAAAAATTACTTTCCAATATAAAAAAAATTTCGATTTTCTGTGCCATTGGATTTGTTGGAATTTTTGAGTATGAAGTCAAAATATTTTTATAATTTTTTGAGCAACTTTTAAATTATGTTATAGTTCAGCTTTGATTTGGTCATTATTCCCAAGACACTTCCATAAAATATTTTTTAGTGTTTTTAACCACCTTAATGACTTTCGAATAACTTCAAACTTTACCAATAATTATTTTATAAATAATATTTTCTCTAAGTGACTTTCATATATCCTGAGGTCTTAGGAACACTATTCATTCTGAGAAATTACTATTCATAATTACCAAGATTTTTGGGACATTACAAGTCAGCCCACATATATTCACTAAGCATCACATTCATACCATGTAATAACATCATTTAATGATATACACAAAAATACACATTTATTAGGCATTATAATAATTAATGGCATTTATTGCTAATATGTAACTAAATGGACATATTAGAAATTCAAGCATTTATCCAAAGTTAATGTGATTACACATACCAAAATGAGTTGCACGGGATGCCCGAAGTCAGCCTAAGCCTTCTCCTTGCCTTAGGAGGCTCGAGTTGACACCTCGCCTACAAATTCAAAAGGGTACGGACTTTAATAAATAATAAAAAATAATTTGCATGTCAAAAAATATTTTGAGCCTAGATATACACTCTACGACACCTTAGGAACTTGTGAAAAATAAAATTTGCAAAAAAGAAAAACCTAAAAGAGAGAAGGTTACTATTCTCCTCAGAATTCTTCTCGATTTTTCTCCCAAAATACTCTACCATTTATGACAATTTTAGTGTCCACAAACTCATCTCGAGATACTTATCGTTTTGAGTATAATTTTTTGGTGCAGGTCCCTCTATGGAAAAAGAAAGAGCAAGAGAAAGGAGAGAGAGAAGGTGGTTAACTTTTTGGGTGGAGAGGAGTGGAAGAGGTGTTTTTGGTATGTAATAGAAGGAAAATAAAATTCCCCTTTTTATACTTTTTCGAAAATAATTTTTCATTCATTTGAAAAATCATTATAACAGATAGGAATATCAATTTTTTCCCATTCTTATCCCCAAAATTCCATAAATCCAAACCCTATATCCTCTCAAAATCTAGAGCCCAAATTATGATAAACATGATAAATTAGTGCATTTTATGTCCTAAAAATTTAGTAAAAATACTTTTCGATCTTAAAAAATTCTGATTCCAAAACCAATGAACTATTCAAAATATTTGAGTATGAGGTTGTAACATTTTTAGATTTATTTAAGTAACTTTTTATTTTATTTACGATTCAACTTTGCTTGCGACATTATTCATAAGACATTGTCATAAAATCTTATTTAACATTTTTAACCATTTAATCGACTTTGGATTGGCTTCAAACTTTGCCCAAAATTCTCTCATAATTAATACTACTCATCGATACATTTAGTGCGACTCGAGTTTTGAGAAGCACTATTCACCTTGGGAATTACTATTCATGAGAGTCGGGATTTTCAAGTCATTACAAACGAAGCTCCATCATCCATTAGCTTCATTTTGACATTCATAGCCATCATAGCATACATAAATTTCTTACTTAGAGTATCTGTGATTACATTAGCTTTCCTTGGATAGTAGTCAATAAGGAAATCATAATCTTTAATCAACTCCATCCACTTTAGATGTCTTAGGTTCAATTCCTTCTATGTTGGAAGATACATCAAGCTCTTTTAGTCTGTACACAAATAACACTTTTTTTTTTATAGAGATAGTGTCTCTAAATCTTTAAAGCAAAATCTATCACCACCAATTCAAGATCATGTGTTGGATAATTCTTCTTATGTTCCTTCAAGTGCCTTGAAACATAGGCAACAAATTTGGCTTCTTACTTCAAAACACATCTCAGACCATTCATTGAAGCATCACTATTATGAAATCCTTCCCAGACACTTACTGTGTAAGGATTAGAGCTTCTCTTAACATAGCTCTCAACTTGTTAATACTCTCTTAACATATGTCATTCAAAATGAAGTGAACATTTTTGCATAACAAATAAGTCATAGATGTTGCAATCATAGAAAGCCTTTGACAAAATACATGTATTAACCAATAAAACCTAAACAACTTTTGATCTCTGTCACTTTCCTATGTGGCTTTCATTCTATAACTGCTTCTATCTTGCTATGATTAACTAAAATACTTTTTGTTGATGCTATGTGTCCTAAAATTGATACATCATCAAGCTAAAACTCACACTTGCTGAGCTTGACATAAAGCTTCTTATCCCTTAATGCTTATAATACAATCCCGAGTTATTATTCATGCTCTTCTCTATTCTTGGAATAAACTCAGGTATCATCTATAAACATCATGACAAACTGATCCAGATAAAGTCTCAAGATTTTGTTTATCAAATCCATAAAGGCTATTGGACCATTAGTAAGCCTAAAATTGAATTACCAAAAAACTCATGGTGCCTATTTCTAGTTCTAAAAGGTGTCTTAGAAACATTTTCATCCTTTAACCTTAATTGATAATACCCCGATCTTAAGACAACTTTAGAGAAGATAGCTGCTTCTTTAAGCTGATCAAATAAATCATTAATATGGGGTAAAGGATACTTGTTCTTAATTGTCACCTTATTTAGCTATCCATAATTTAGATACACTCAGTCTTATAAATCATTTATCAAGCAGCTCTTGCAATTGCATCTTTAGTTTCTTTTACTCTAAAGGTGTCATTCTATATGGAGCTATAGATACTTGTGCTATACTAGGTAAAACTTTTAATCCAAACTCTAGCTCCCTTACTATAGTTAAACTTAGTAACTCATCTAGAAACACATTTGCAAACTTTGACACCACTTGTATCTGGCTCACAGCTAGTTCATCCTTCCTAGTATCATACACATATGCCAAGTAGGCCATAGAACCTTTCCTCATCAATCATCTAGCTATCATAGCCAATATAACATTAGAAAGATAGTCCGTTCTTTACCTACATCTATGATTTTTAACCCATCTAACATATAAAGAGAAATCCTCTTCATTCTACCATCCACCATCATATGGTGCTTGGACAATAAGTCTATACATAAGATTAGATCAAACTTATTAAATGGTAGTTAGATGAGATCAATAGAAAACATATGTCTTTCAACTATCTAAGGACATTCCTTACATACTTTATTCATAACTACATGCTAGCCTATGGGATTGCTAACCATAATCTCTATGTCAAACTATTTTTACTTTAATCCTCTCTCTTATTGTCATATACTGTATATATATGAATATATAAAACTCAAATCTATTAAAGCTAAAGTTTATAGATCAAAGAGAAAGAATGTACCCGTAATCACATCTAGTGAATCAACATCTTCCCTTACCCTAATGGCATACTGATGAGCAGGAGCTTTAGGCTTTGAGATCTCCACTACCTCTAATCTAAGTCTCTAGCTACCCACTAATCTAACACCTTTATCTCCTTGTCCCCTCTTTGGCTTCTAGTAACAACATGTGAAGAAGCTTGGAACTATGTAAATGTGATAGGCCTTATAAGATAATATTTCTAATAGTGATTTTTGGAACCCCATCAAAAGCATACTCTAGGAATTATTTTCTAACAAACTCTCTTATGCCTCTTATTATAGTGCTTGCATCTACCTACTGGTGTACTCTATGCTGTAAAGGTTGGTGCACTAATTGCCTATTTGTGTTGCCTATTTTTTTATGAGAACCTTACCCAAATTTATAAGATTGACCCTATCATTACTACTGTAGTTGATTGAATTGATCACTCATGAACCTCTTTTTTTTTATTAAGGAGCCAAACTAGATTGCCCCTATCCATATGTTTTCTTCTTTTTAATAACCCTCTTATTTCTCTTTTAGTATCTCCTCTATAATGTGTAAAGCAGTTACTAGGGTAGAGAAGGTTTTAATTTTCATCATCACCACATATAGCCTGATGTTATAGTTTAACACTTTATTAAACCTTTTATATCTATCAGCTTATATTGCCATAATTTCTTTTGGAATAAACTAAGGTATCATCTATAAACATCATGACAAACTAATCCAGATAAGGTCTCAAGATTTTGTTCATCAAATCCATCAAGGCTATTGGAGCATTAGTAAGCCAAAAATTACATTACCAAAAAAACTCATGGTGCCTATTTCTAGTTCTAAAAGGTGTCTTAGCAACATTTGCATCCTTAAACCTTAGTTGATAATACCCCAATCTTAGAACAATTTAGAGAGGACACATGCTCCTTTAAGCTGATCAAATAAATAATTAATATGGTGTAAAGGGTACTTATTCTTAATTGTCACCTTATTCAGCTATCGATAATTTAGATACACTCGGTCTTATAAATCATTTATCAAATAGCTCTTGCAATTATATCTTCAATTTCTTTTACTCTAAAGGTGTCATTCTATATGGAGTTATATATACTTATGCTATACCAGGTAAAACTTCTAATCCAAACTCTAACTCCCTTATTATAGTTAAACTTAGTAACTCATCTAGAAACACATTTGCAAACTTTGACACCACTTGTATCCAGCTCACATATAGTTCATCCTTCCTAGTATCATATAAATGTGCCAAGTAGGCCATAGAACCTTTCCTTATCAATCGTCTAGCTATCATAGCCGATATAACATTAGAAAGATAGTCCATTCTCTTGCTTACATCTATGATTTCTAACCTATCTAACATGTAAAGAGAAATCCTTTTCATTCTACAATCCACCATTGCATGGTGCCTGGACAACAAGTCTATATGTAAGATTAGATCAAACTTATTAAATGGCAGTTCAATGAGATCAGTAGAAAACACATGTCCTTGAACTATCTAAGGACATTCCTTTCATACTTTGTTCATAACTACATATTAGCCTATGGGATTGCTAACCATAATCTCTATGTCAAACTATTTTTACTTTAATCCCCTATCTTGTTATCATATAGTGCATATATATGAATATATAAAACTCAAATCTATTAAAGCTAAAGTTGGTAGATTAAAGAGAAAGAATGTACCCGTAATTCCCTTACCCTAATGGCATACTAATGAGTAGGAGTTCTAAGCTCTGATATCTCCACTGCCTCTAATCTAAGTCTCTAGCTACCCACTAATCTAACACCTTTATCTCCTTGTCCCCTCGCTGGCTTCTAGTAACAACATGTGAAGAAGCCTGAAACTATATAGATGTGATAGGCCTTATATGATAATATTTCTAATAGTGAATTTTGGACACACATCTAAAGCATGCTCTAGGAATTATTTTCCAACAAACTCTCTCATGCCTCTTATTGTAGTGCTTGTATCTAGTTACTAGTGTACTCCATGCTGTAAAGGCTGGTGCATTAATTGCCTATTTGTGTTGCCTATTTCTTTGATAAAAACCTTACCTAAATTTATAAGTTTGACCCTATCATTGCTACTGTGGTTGCTTAAATTGATCACTCAAGAACCTCTTTTTTTTATTAAGGAGCCAAACTAGATTGCCCCTATCCATATGTTTTCTTCTTTTAATAACCTTCTTATTTCTCTTTTAGTATCTCCTCTATAATGTGAAAAGCAGTTACTAGGGTAGAGAAGGTTTTAATTTTTATCATCACAACATATAGCTTGATGTCATGGTTTAATACTTTATTGAACCTTTTATATCTATTAGCTTATATTTCCACAATTTCTTTTGCAGATATGCTCAATCTTGTAAAATCCTTCTTATACTATCAGATGGTTCTATGTTTTTGCTTCAGATAAATGAATACTTGCCTTTTTATCTAGATAAATCTCAATAATATACTTTTTCTTAAACTTATCTAGAAAGAAATCCCAAGTAAAATCTACCTCTTTCTTATGCTATTTGATACTCTCTTGCCACTAAAAGCCTCTTCTTACAGGAGACAATTTATACATGTCACATTCACTCCTATGGTATATCTTAATTGTTGTAAGATTTTAACTGTTCTCTCGAGCTAGTATTTTAAAGCTATAGAATTATATTTCTCTATTACCATAAACTCTATAGCTCCCATCCTCTTAATCCTCTACAAATATGTCTTTTGGAGAGCTTATGGGGTTGGTACTGGCTGTACTGGTGGTAGAGGTGGAAAAATAGTTGTAGTAGTGGCTTGTCTTAATAATTCCACCATTTATAGTAAAAAGGTCAATTGAGCTTATGCATCTAGCCCCATAGCACTAAGTGCTAATATTCTTTCACTTGAGGGCTTATTAACTAATATTGGGGTATGACTTTTCACTCTTTCTGCACCTGCTTAAGGTGTAGATTTGCTCATCTGAGATCTATAAATAAAAGAAGATATTATAAGTGTAATGGCTAAAAAATCTTGATTTATGAATAGTGCTTTTCCTAGGATATGAATAGTGTTTTTGACACTCGAGATATATTAAAGTGATCGAGTGAAAGAATTAATCATAAAATAATTTTGGGCAAAGTTTGAAACTAAACTAAAGTTATTTACATGGTTAAAAATGACAATTAAGTTTTATGGTAGTGTCACGTATATAGTGACCTAGTTTTAGTTGAATCATAAAATATTTAAAAAGTTTCTCAAAAAATTCTGAGATTGTTACAAATTGATAATAAAAAATTCTAATTAGCCTGTTGGTGTTGGAATTGGAATTTTCGAGATCAGGAAGTATTTTTACTAAAATCAGGTAATCATAAAAACTATGTTTTTAATCAATTTTTTATGTTTTTTGAGCATAGATTTTTAAAGGTTTTGAGGATTGAATTATGGACTATTATGGGTCTCTTGAATGTACAAAACTGAGGCAAGAAAAACTAAAAAAAAGATATAAAAGGGGTCAAAGGATAAATTGTGTAATACCTTCCCTATTTTT
Organism: Hura crepitans; assembly: GCA_948208565.1. Taxonomy (NCBI): domain Eukaryota; kingdom Viridiplantae; phylum Streptophyta; class Magnoliopsida; order Malpighiales; family Euphorbiaceae; genus Hura; species Hura crepitans. The sequence continues at coordinate 29,065 of CANXYI012231845.1, read as the reverse complement.
AAGTTGCAACTGGCACAAAGAAAGGAAGAAAAAGAAGCCATTTTCTTCCTTCCTCCACCAAAATTACCTTATTTTCTTCCTTTCAAGATCCTAATCTGAGCCTTTATGATCCTTAGAAGCCAATTAGACCTTGATTTATGTAAAAAAATCAAGAGTTTGGCTCAATTTTTTACCTTAATGAATAATGATTCAAATTTTTTTAGGTAAGATTTTTCAAATTTTGATAATTTTTCTAGGTTCCCTAGGTGCCCAAGAATTTATATATGAGGTTGGTTTTGAATTTATATATGAGGTTGGTTTTCATTTTTATTGTTCATATGATTTATTATGATTTTTACATATTGAATATGTAATAGGCAATTAATGAAATTGATAAAATTGAGACAAAGGCAAGAATAAGGTGTAAGTGGTTTATGGGAGTGCATTTTTATTCTCTTGGTATGTATAATTGACATAAATTGTGAAATCTTGAGTATGCCCTAAAAATTCCATAATATGCCATAAGTGTCATTTGTGTACTTAATCCATAATTAATGCCTTGATTAGTATTTAATTATGATGTATGATGAAATGAATGTATTTTGAAATTAATTAGGATGTTAGATGGATGATAGAGATGTGTGTGTTAATAATATAAGAATGTTGGCCATGCATGTATGTGTATATAAGTGTGCATAATGCATAAAAAAAGTGATGTGTGCATATATATGATGTTAAATGTCTATATGGGCATAATGTAAGATGATAAATGCATGAGATTGATACATGGGATCTTGGATGGCATTAAAGTCAAAATGGCAATGTTATAATGTAGGAGTGAATGTTGGCCTTTATATGCATGTATATACCTGTATGTATCACAAATATATGTCATGTATGATGTATGACCATGAATGAATGAAATTGATAATATGGACATGAGAGATAAGGTGTGATGAAATAAATGTATTAGAGAGGTTAAGAGACATAATGGCTGAATGGCCTAAGTCTATGTGCATAATGTGAAATGGTATGAAATGCATGCAAATGGCAAATTGTGAATGTGAATTAGCTAATTGGTTTTATACATGTGAGATTAGAACATGTGATGTAATGAAATGCATGCTATCGGGTGGATAATAATATGGTTTATGATTTATATATGTATGTCCATACTTTATGATAAGTATAGGATAAATGTGTATGATTAATGGTATGTTATTAACCTTGAAGAATGGGTTGATTTAAGTGATAAAATCAAAAAGTGAGAGTAAGATTACCTTGATAGAGTTGTTAAAGGACCTTAGAATGTGAATGGTGATACGATGCATGCTACATATATTAGTGACTAGGTATGTTTGTATGCAAGGAAATAAATAATGTGGTGAATCATGTTTGATAGGTTGGCTATGTGATATTATAATTAGCCATAATGTGTTTAAGACATATTATGTGTATTTATGGCATAAAAGAGTTATAATACAAAAATGTAATATTTTGTAGCTTAAATGAATGATATTGTGCATTTTTTTTATGTGATATGAGTTTTATGTGGCATATTGTTTTATTAGTGTGCCTATAGTGTGTTTATGATGTATATGACATGTATGTCATAAGAATGCATAATGCATTTATAATGAACTAGTATGGGTATAATATTTTCATTAGCATATGCATGTAAAGATTTGATATATGGCATTGTAAAGTGGTGTTGCATGTCATAATAATGTAATAAGCTTATAATCACACTTTTTCTTTATTTAGTCATTCGTTGGCTAAATTAATTTAATTAAAAGCAATATTAATAAGGTGAAACTAAAATTAAATGGTTAATAGCCTATGCAATTAAGTAGCCTAGTTAGATAGGTTAATAGGTTAGCTAGGAGTCAGTAATTGCTAGGCTATTTTAGTACCTCTATAGCCTTTGGGTTACGATGCATGAAACTTTAGGTTATTTTATTTCTGACCTTTGAGTTTGATGCATGTTGATGATTGACTTTATGTCATAACCTTTGGGGTTTAATGTATAATGATCCAAGGGTCTATAATATTTTAACCTTCAGGTCTAATGCATGATTATCTATGGCTCTATGATTTTCTGACTTTAGGTTTGATGCGTGTAAAGCCTACATGGTTCCAAAGGCCTAAGTTGTCCATTGATAATTTGTTATCCATAGTGTAATTATTTCTTGAGTATAGGCTTTAATAAATTGATATTAATGAATAATAAACATGTAGATTTAATGTATGACATGTGCTAATGATGTATGCTTTCTAGTAAGTAGCATATGCATGTTTTAAGCCATGTTATTGTAGTTATGCATAATATGTTTAATATTGGATATCATGTTACAATGTGAATGTTCATATTTTATATATTAATGAATGATGCTAATTGGCATTTTTACATAAGTTATATCGATTACACCTCTAAACTATTGCTTAGTGCATCGTCTATTTTTGTGATGCATAGGTAAGGTGAAAATTTGAGCAGAAGCTTTGGATCGTCAAGTTTCTAGAAGAGAATGATTCTTTTCGTATATTTTGTAACTAAATTTTATGATGTATACTTAGATTGCACTCATATGGATGTATTTGTGGGGAATAGGGCCTAAACTAGATGAAATGTTAATTTTGGATTTTTAAAGGTCTGTAACTATTTTAAAGTAGATTTCTTATCTATGTTGATTGCATGTTGAGAAAATTGATTCATGGATTGTGAGATTGTGATGCTAATGGATTTGGGGTGATTAAAAGGATGATAGAAGTTAAGAATGATGAGAAAAAAATTTATAAAAGTGTTATTTACTATGCATGTTACTATTCATATTTGGAATAGCGTCTTGGTACAGCTGTTATGCTATCGAATTTTTGATACGAGAATTTCCAAATATAGAAATAACTAGTTTTTGAAAAATTTTTATAAACCTATATTTTTATAAGATAAATGTTTTGTTAAGAATGAATTGATTATATTTTAAAATGGGATATCATGATAAGATTTTATTAACATGTTTATGTGCATGATCTTTAATCGGGTTCGGCAACTGATCAACATCTAGACCGGGTAAGGGGTATCATATTTGGCGGTATTAGAGCTCTAATTTAGGCATTCCTAAGCAACATATAAGTGCTTTAGGTTAAATTTATACGTCATAAAATTTATGATATTGAGGCTTATGAATTGTTCCCTTATCTATAGATAAAAAGAGTGATCACACACCACACTAAGATGAGGAAGTTGAGAGTCAGGCTTCTATGTCTACAGGATAAAAGTCAAATTGGGTTGGATCTATATTTGGTAATGTTATATGGTAAGTATCATCTGTAGCTCCAGTGCTGTTAGTGTTTTTACAAGAGATGTTATAGCTCTTAAGACATGCTACAACTATTGTTTGACCACTAACATAACAGCCAGAGATTTCTTTAGCTCTTTAAAAGACATACATTGAGAGAGTTAAGAAGATAGAGGCTAAGGATTTCAAAGGAGAAGCCATAATAGAGCTTGAGAAAGAAAATTATTAGTTGGACTGTACTAAAAAGATAATGAAGCAAATGTTATGCACCCCAGAAAAGAATGTGATCTATGTTATGTCTTTGCTCTAAGAAGAAGCATCAAAATGGTGGGAAGACTTGATAGAGTATAAGTTAGAGGATAAGTTGACATGGGACATTTTCTTGATAGTGTTCCATGAAAAGTATATTATTGAAGATTATCTAAATGGTAAAAGATAAAATTCATAGACCTTAAATAAGGGTAGAAGTCAATTAGATAGTATGAGAAGGACTTTGCCATGCTTAGTCGGTATGCTAAGGAAATAATTTCCATAAAGGCTAATAAGTGTAAGGGATTTGAGAAGGGATTACATATAGACATCAAGTTACAAGTGGTTCTAATGAAGATTCGAGACTTTTCATAGCTAGTTTTAGTTTGTCGCTCCATAAAGGGGTATAGAAAGAGAAAAGGGAGTTTTATTAGAAGAAGAGATCTTCTAGTTAGAGAGTATTTAGTGTAGCTTCATCGTCAGGCAAAGAGTTTAAAGGAAGCTAGTTTGGGGCTCTACAATAAAGATAGAGGTAGAGACAGTTTTAGAAGTCGATATAGGGTAATAAGGACAAGGCTAGATAGCAATATTAGGCTACCAGAGTACCAGTCTCGATAGCCAAGAATGGCTAGATACCTTAGTGTCAAGCTTGCCATAAGAGATATAAAGGAGAGTGTTAGAAGCCAAAGCTGAGAGTATGTTTTATTATGGGTCATTAGATTAATTTTTGTAGAGATTATTTAAAGAGAGCTAATGTCATATATGTTTCTATCAGAGGCCAGAAAAGAGATCGAGAAGAGAGAGTAGAGAGAGCTCAGAGAGATAGAGTAAAGTCCAAAGCTAAGTGTAGAGCTCCTACCAGGTAGTATACCATTAGAGCTAGGAAGGAGGTTGATACACTAGATGTCATTGCTAGTACTTTTCTTATCTTTGAGTTACCAACTTTGGCTTTGATAGATCTAGGGTCTACACATTCAATATATACACAGTATGAGCATAAGATAGGGGGTTAGATTATAAGTTTCTTAACCTAGAGATTTTAGCTAGCAATCCCATAGGTCAGCATGTTATAGTAAACAAGGTTGACAAAGAGTGTCCTTTGATGGTTCAAGGGCACACATTTTTGGCTGATCTCATCGAGTTACTATTTGATGGTCCTTTGCCATGGATTGATGATCTTTTTTATCAGCTTAGAAGAGCTAGAGTGTTCTCTAAGATTAATTTAAGATCTGGTTATTACCAATTAAGGGTGAAAGAGTTCGATATGATGAAGATAACTTTTAAAATGAGATATGACCACTATAAGTTCTTAGTAATTCCATTTAGGCTTAATAATGCTCAAACAACTTTTTATGGATATGATGAATAGAGTCTTTAGATAGTATATTACTCACTTTGTTATAGTCTTTATTAATGACATTCGAGTTTATTCAAAGAGTAAAGATGATTATGAATAGCATCTGGGAACAATTTTGTAGATTCTAAGAGATGAGAAGCTACATACTAAGCTCAGCAGGTGTGATTTCTAGCTTGTGCAGTGGCATTTCTTGGGCAAATAGCTTCTATAGAGGGGATCTGCATTTATCATAGAAAGATTAAGGCAATTATGGAGTGGAAGCCATCCGGGAATACCATTGAGATCAGGAGTTTCCTTGGTTTGACAAGGTATTATAGATGGTTTGTCAATAGTTTTTCTTTGATAGTAGCACCTATAATTTATCTATTAAGGAAGATGTTATGTTTTTTTGGCATGATAGAGGTCAAGAGAGTTTTGATAAGCTTAAGGCGACATTGATAGAAGCACCTATTCTTGTTTAACTAGTTTTAGGAAAGGACTTCACCATTTTTACTGATACATCTCATAATATTTTCGATTGTGTTCTAATGTAGAATGGCGTGGTTGTTGCTTGTACTTCAAGGTAGTTGAAGCCACATAAAAAGAACTACCATACTTATGATCTAAAGCTTACAGTTATTGTGTTTGCTCTAAAGATTTAGAGACATTATGTCTATTGAGAGAAGTGATATATTTATATCGATCACAAGAGTTTGAAGTATCTTCTGACACAAAAGGAGCTAAACTTGAGGAAGAGGAGATAGATGGAATTGATCAAAGATTATGATTGTTTGATTATCATTCTAAAAAGGCTAATAAAATAGCTAGTGCATTTAATAGGAATTTCATAGTCACCAAGAGAGCTGTGAATGTCAAATTACAGCTTCTTGGTGATGATGCTTTGTTAGTAGAGATACAAGTAAAGCCTAATTTGCTATAGCAAATTAGGCTTTACTTGTAGCAAGTTAAGGATTGTTAGAAGGATGATCAAAGATTAATGGGTGTGATAAGTGCTATTTAAGAGGGGAAGCCTACTAAGCATGAAATCAAGAGAGATGGTTACTTGTACGACCATGATAGGATATGTGTGCCAGATGTAAAAGAGTTGAAGAAGTAGATTTTGCAAGAGGTTCATAGTGCTCATTATATTATACATTCTAGTAGCATGAAAATGTATCAGGATTTGAAGTTGTCGTATTGGTGGCCTAGTATAAAGAGGGATGTATTAGAGTTTGTGACCAAGTGTTTTACTTGTTAATAGGTGAAGGCAGAGTACTAGGTTCCATCTGGGTTGCTTCATGCTATAGCAATTCTAAAATTAAAATAGGATAAGGTCACTATGGATTATGTTATTGGGGTACCTATGATTAGCAGTAGATGTGATTTAGTATGGATTATGGTAGACCGTTTGACCAAGACTACTTATTTCATACCAGTAAGGATGGACTAATCTTTAGAGAAGTTTGTTGAGCTACATATTGACGAGATAGTTAGGTTGCATGGAATGCCATTTTACATTATATCTTATTAGGAGCCACGATTTACATCAAGGTTTTAGAAAAAGCTTCACAATGCTTTAGGTACTTAATTTAGTTTTAGTATGGCATTTTATCCATAGACTCACGGATAGTTAGAAAGAGTCATTCAGGTAATCTTTTAATACTTAAGTGATTTAATGTTAAGTAGTGTATGATGTTATGCTCATGTTGAAGTAAGGTTATCATGTGCTTAAGGATATACTAAGGAGTTATACCATTAAGTTCAAGGGAAGCTAGGATTGCTATCTATTATTGGTAGAGTTTATTTATAACAATAGCCATTATGTGAGCTTAGGTATGGCTCTTTATGAGACATTGTATATAAGAAAGTGTAAAACTCCTTTGTGTTGGAATGAGCTCAGTGAAACTAAGCTCATGGGACTAGATTTGATTAAAGATGTAGAGGTGAAAGTGAAGATCATAAGAGAAAGGTTGAAAGCAGCTTTTGACAAAGAGAGGTTATATGCTAATTTGAAAAGAAAAGATGTTAAACACGAGGTAGGAGACAAAGAGTTTCTCAAGGTTTCACCTTAGAAGAAGGTTCTGCATTTTAGCAAGAAGGGCAAGTTAAATCCTAGGTCTATTAGGCTATAGGAAGTGATAGAATGTGTGCAAATAGTAGCCTATAGACTAGCTTTACCTCTTAAACTCTAATGGACACATGATGTCTTCCATGTGTCCATGCATAGAAGGTATAGATCAGATCCTACACATATGGTATCACTAAAAGAAGTAGAGATTTGTAAAAATTTATCTTATGAAGAAGAACCTGTAAGTATCTTAGACAAAAAGGTTAAAGAGCTTTGGAACAAATCAATACCTTTGGTGAAAGTTCTTTGGAAACACCATGGGATGGAAAAGGCTACATGAGAAATAAAAGCTCAAATCATGGAGTAATATTCACTATTATTTGAGCTAGGTAATGTTAAGAATGACATTTCTTTTAGGAGGGGAAGAAATGTAATGCCTGAAAAATCTCAATTTATGAATAGTGTTTTCTCAAGATATGAATAGTGTTTTTGAGACTTGGGATACATTAAAGTGATCGAGTGAAAGTATTAATCGTAAAATAATTTTGGGTAAAGTTTAAAACCAAACTGAAGTCATTTAGATGGTTAAAAATGACAATTAAGTTTTACAGTAGTGTCACATGAATAATGACTAGTTTTAGCTAAACTGTAAAATACTCAAAAAGTTACTTAGAAAATTCTAGAATTAATACAACTTGATACTCAAAAATTCTAATTAGCCTATTAGTGTTGGAATTAGAACTTTTAGAGATCCAAAAGTATTTTACTAAAATTGGGTAATCATAAAAACTATGTTTTTAATCAATTTTTTGCATTTTTTAAGCATGGATTTTTAGAGGCTTGAATTATAGATTATAGGAGGTGTCTTGGATGTTGGAAATAAGGCAAGAAAAAATTAAAAAAAAAAGCTATAAAAGGGGCAATAAATGGGTGAAAGGCTAAAGAGTGTCATCCCTTCCCCATTTTTGAGTTGCAGCTGACGCAAAGTGAGGAAAAAAAGCCATTTTCTTTTTTCCTCCTCCAAAATTGCCTCATTTTCCTCTATTTAAGCTTGGGTCTTAGCCTCTATAAACCCTAAAAGCTGATATTAGTTTGATTTGCACAAAAAATAAAGAATTTGGCTCAATTTTCTAGCTCAATGAATAGTGACTTGAAAATTTTTCAAGTAAATTTTTTTTAAATTTTGACATTTTTTTTAGGTTCCCTAGGTGCCCAAGAGTCTGCATATATGGTTAGTTTTAATTTTTAGTGTTTCTAAGATTTATTATGAATTTTTAAGTATTGAATTTATAATGGGCAATTAAGGAAATCAATAAAAATTGAGATAAAGGTAAGAGCAAGGTGTAAGCAATCAGTAGGAGTGTGTTTTAACTCTCTTGGTACATGTAATTGACATAAATTGTAAAATCTTGAGTATGGTCCAGAAATTCCATAATATGCCATAAGTGTCATTTATGTATTTAATGCATAATTAATTCCATGATTAGTATTTAATTGTGATGTATGATTAAATTAGTGTATGTTAAAATTAATTATGATGTTAAATGGATGATAAAGATATGTGCGTTGATAATATAGGAATGATAGCCATGCATGTATGTGTATGGAAGTGTGCATAATGCATAGAAAATGTGCTGTGTGCATATGTATGATGCTAAATATCTAAGTAGACAAAATGTAAGTTGATAAATGCATGAGATGGATATATGGGACCTTGGATGGCATTATGACTGAAATGGCAATGTGATGATGTATGTGTGAATATTGGTCTCCATATGCATTATGTATCACAAATGTATGTGATGTATAATGTATGACCATAAATGAATGAAATTGACAATATAGACATAAGAGATGAGGTGTGATGAAATAAATGGCATTTGGGAGGTTCAGAGACAAAATGGCCAATGGCCTAAGTGTATGTTCATAATGTGAAATGGCATGAAATGCATGCAAATGATGAATTATGAATGTGAATTAGCTAATTGGTTTTATATAAATTAGATTGGAACATGTGATGCATTGATATGCATGGATGATAATATGGTTTATTATTTGTGTATATATGTCCAAGCTTTATGATATGTATAGGATAAATGTGCATGATTAGTGGTATGTTATTGGCCATGAGAAATGGGTTTATCACCATGATAAAGGGGCCAAATGGCCTTAGTATCTGAATGGTGATACGATTCATGCTACATATGTTGGTGATGAGGTATGTTTGTATACATAGAAGTAAATAATGTGGTAATTCATGTTGATGGTTTGGCCGTGTGATATTGTAATTAGCCATAATGTGTTTAAGACATATTACGCATTTTTATAGCATAAAAGAATCATAATGCAAAAATGCAATCTTTTATCACTTAAATTTGTGATATTGTGCATTTATGATGTTGTATGAGTTTTATGTGGCATATTGCTTTATTAGTGTGCCTATAACATGTTTTTGATGTATATGACATGTATGTAATGAGATGAAAGCTTTAGTAGCATGTGAATGATGTAATTATGAATACGGTAGTTTTGTGCACGAGCTTATGAGTCGTGTGATTATGTTATGGCAATTATGATGTCATAAGAATGTGCAATGTGTTTATAATGAATTAGTATGGGTATAATGTATTCATTAGCATATACATGTAAAGATTTGATATATGGCATTGTAAAGTGATGTTGCATGTCATAATAACATAATAAGCTTATAATCACACTTTTTCCCTATTTAGTCATTAGTTATCTAAATCATTTTAATTAAAAGCAATATTAATAAGGTGAAACTAAAAGTAAATGGTTAATAGCCCATGTAAGTAAATAGCCTAGTTGGATAGGTTAACTAGTTAGCTTAGAGTCATAGCAACTATTAGGGTACTTCGATACCTCCATAGCCTTTGAGTTGCGATGCATGGACCTTTGGGTTATTTTATTTTTGGCCTTTAGGTTTGATGTGTGCTAATAATTTGAATTTATGTTCTAACCTTCGGTGTCTGATATGTGGTGACTTATTGGTCTATGATTTTTTAACTTTTAGGTCTGATGTGTGTGGGACCAAGACATATATGGGATAATTCCTTTCATGAGGCTTCAGTTGTCTAAAGGCATAAGCAACCAATTTTCCTTCTTGCATCAACACATAACCAAGTCTGTTGTGCAATGCATCACTGTAGATCACAAACTCTTTACCCTGTTCTGGTTGAGTAAGAATAAGAGCTTCTATTAGCATCTTCTTCAATCTATCAAAATTAGCTTGACACTTGTCATCCCACTCGAACTTCACATCTTTCCTTTTCAATCTTATCAGTGGAGTAGCTATCATAAAAAAACCTTTTACGAACCTCCGATAATATCCTACCAATCCTAGGAAGCTTTGGATTTTAGTCACATTCCTAAGAGGATTCCACTCCAATACTACTTTAACCTTGCTCGGGTCTACCCTGATACCTTCAGCTGAGGCAATGTGACCCAAGAAAGCTACCTTTCCCAACTAGAATTCACACTTGCTAAGCTTAGCGTATAGCTGCTTCTCTCTCAATGTTTGTAATACAATTCGAAGGTGTTGTTTATGTTCCTCCCATCTTCTGGAATATACCAAGATGTCATCAATAAATATAACCACAAACTGGTCCAAGTATGGCTTAAAGATTCTATTCATTAAGTCTATGAAGGCTACCGGGGCATTAATTAGCCCAAATGGCACTAAGAACTTATAATGCCTATAACATGTTCTAAAAAGCAATCTTAGAGATATTACTTTCCTTGATTCGTAGTTGATGGTACCCTGACCTCAAGTCTATCTTAAAGAAGACACTAGCACCCCATTGTTGATTAAAAAGATCATCAATCCTAGGCAATAGAAACTTGTTCTTAACTATCACCTTATTCAGTTACTTATAATCGATACACAATCGGAGTGACCCATCCTTCTTCTTCACAAATAGTATAGGAGCTCCCCAACAAGAAACACTAAGCCTAATGAAGCCTTTATCTAGCAACTCCAATAACTGCACCTTTAATTCTTTAAATTCTATTGGGGCTATGCTATAAGGAGTAATTGATACAGGGTTCACATTAGGATAAACCTCGATCTCAAAATCTAACTCCCAATGTGGTGGCAATCTTGGCAACTCATCTAGAAATACATCAAGAAAATTAGGCACAATAGGTATCTGATCTAAGCTTAGGGTCTAGGCACTGGTATCTATTACTGAGGCTAAGAAGGTTTCACACCCCTTCCAAATGAGTCTCCTAGCTATTATGGCTGAGATCACATTATATAGGGAGTCTTTCTTACCCTCAACAATAACTTCTTTTCCATCTAAAGTTTGTAGGCTCAGCCTTTTCTTCTTATAATCTATAACTACCTTATGCTCTGATAGCCAATCCATACCAAGTAGGATATAAAACTCATAGAAGGGTAACTCTATCAAATCTACTAGGAAGGTCTGATCATGTATCATTAAGGGATAGTGTTTATAAATAGTGTTCACTGTCACACTCTGACTAATTAGGTTGCTCACTTAAATATCTAAATCTATATGTTTTGGCTCAAGGCCTCTATCTCTTGCTTGTGTGGTGCATATATATAAGTGTGTGGATCTAGGATCTATCAAAGCTAGTATAGAAGCATCAAGTAAAGGAAATGTACAAGCTATGATGTTTAGAGCCTCTGCTTCATCCCGAGCATGAATGGCATATTGTCATGCTGGAGCTTTTGTCTTAGGTCTACCTTTTTGGCTGGTGGTCGACTGATCCTATCTTGGCTACCTTAAAGGTCTACCCACTGTAGCTGCAACAGAGGCTTGAGTCTGAGTAGCCTCTACTTGCTTCTAAGGGCACTCCTTATGATAATGATCCTGGGCTCCACAAATAAAGCATTCACCTCTTTTGTACTACTAACACTGGCCCTAATGTTTCCTCTGATAGCTTTCACAAGTAAAGGGTGCACTCCTGGCAGTGGATATGGGTGCACTAGAAGCCTGCTGTGATAAAGGTGGTCAGGGTCTAGGAGGATATCCCTGACTAGTCCTCTGTGGAAGGGCCTACCTCTATGACTATTGGCTCGACTACCTCTGGGATTGTTAGCTTTGTTGGAAGTCCCTTAGCTTCTTGCTCCCACCTAGAGCCAAACTAGTTTGGCCTACTGTAAAAGGCATCTTCTTTTGGAATAACTCTCTCTTTTTCTTGTAGCATCTCTTCCATGTCATAAGCTATTGCCACTAACTCGAAAAAATCCTTGATCTTTAAAGTTGAAATCTACATTCTGATCTCCACATTGAGGCCCTTCTCGAACCTCTTACACTTTTCCTTATTATTAGGGAGAAATTTAGCTGCATACCTATTGAGACAGTCGAAAACCTTCTCGTATTCTGAAATTGACTTCCTACCCTAATTCAAGTCAAAGAACTTCTATCTCTTCTTGTCTTTATAGGAATAAGGAATGCATATCTTCTTAAATTCCTTTAAGAAGAACTCTCAAATTGACTCAGCTGTGGTCTTTCTCTTTTGTAACCTCTCCCACTAGTGATAAGCTTCTTCTTGTAGCAGAGATGTAGCACATTTCAGGTGTTCTGCCTCAGAAGACTTTAGCTCCTCTAATATTCTGGTGGTATGCTCCAACCAATATTCTGCTTTTGCTACATCATCCTCCCTAGAGCTAAGGAAATCCACAGTTCACATCTTTCTGACTCTCTCTAAATACATCTTCTATGGGGCTGGAAAAGTTGATGGAGTTGAAGGAGTAATAACAACTGGAATTGGAGCTGGTGTTGGTGGTGCTGGTGCTGCAGTATGCCTCAGCAAATCTACAACCTATTATAGCAATGTGAGTGAGGCTTATGTCTCAGGCTATGGCTGGGGCTAAGGTTGAGGTGGCAGCCTATGTGCAGCATCACTTGGATCTAGAGTGGTTGCACTACCTTCTAGTCTATAGTTGTGGTAGGTGCATGACTGGCCACTTCCTCCCCTCACTCAAGTGGGGTCCATGCACTCATCGTTGTAATTGTAACAAAATTAATTATCAACATCAGACATTGTAGCTTGACTCAACACAAAACCCTAGACTCATGCACTCATGTATAAAATACCTAGGAATTCCTAAACCTACTCTGATACCACTAAATGTAACACCCCCTACCCATTTCTATAAGAAACAGGCAAGGTATGCTACTTCCCGCTGAGGTTACCCATCCTTGGATTTTCCTAGGAGCCTTTCATTTAACTTCTACCCTAAGTTTGACCTAACTATCCTTTATGCCCTTCTAATTAATTATCCACTTATTACTGTCTATTTTGGTCCATTAAAACCCCAAATTGACACTACTAGCCAATTATAGAAAATTAGGTAGCATAACGGCTACCCGAACAGTAAACCCCAAATTTACCTACAGAAAAGAATGCTTCTAACTCAATTTCTCAACACATACCACTTCTAGACCCTTTTAGTCCTCTAGATTATCAAAAATTCCCATTAGTACACATAGCAAGTAGAGCATAGGGTCTTAGACCCATCAACGTATAGTTATACAAAAATACAGTAATATTAACATGCAAAATGTAAAAAGCACATGTGTTTTCATATGTTATTTCCAGTTACATCCCATAACCCATAACATTTCTATATACATAAGTGCACCTCTACAAAACTCAAAAAGAGAAATAAAAAGTACCAAAAGGCTCGACAGCAGCTACACTAAAGATGTTTGATGCCAATCATCACTCGTTCTATAGCCTGCGCATCGGAACACTGACACGCTGAGTATAAAACTCAGTGGTAGAATAAATCAAATATAATATGTCCATCATGCATAAAAGCAACATGCAACATTCAATATACATAATATTCACCCTCACTCTTTTAAAACAAGTGTATTATTAATTTTTATTATTCAATTATGTCTCAGTCTAGTTTATTACTATTAAAGGCCTATGATAGACAGATAACTCTTTAAAACACCAGATAGCGGGAACTATCTTGTGCAGTGGCCCACTTTTAAGACCTAGGTAGCTGCACCTACCTCGCTCGATAGCAGGGATCAATTTGTAGACCTCCCAATACTAGACTGGTAGATAGCAGGGATCAATCCGTAGACCTCCTAATATCTGCAAAAAACATCACAATTATCTCGAGTGGATAGCAGGGATCAGCCCTATGGGACCTCCCAATATCAACTAACAGACAAATGGGTAGCATGGATTAACCAAGGTGGACCTCCTAATACCTTACTATACAGGGTTCATCTCAGAACCTCAATGGTTGCACCCACCACATACAACACATAGTAGTGGCCCTAGAAGGACCAAGCTGCCTAGCAGCTACTAACTCCCTAGTTGACTGGTCAACCCATCCAGTGGGTGTTTAACTGATGGGCCAATGACTAATTTAGACCATTAATATTATTTTATTATTTTCTAACCATATTATTTTACTAAGTTTCATATTATAACAACATGCAAGCAAAATGCCAAAATTTTATCTATAATCACAAAGTTACTATTTATTTGGTAACTTTACGAAATTGACACTATTCAATTAGTCATTTTTAAGTTTCATGCCTTTTCCATACCAACTCTTACCAATCCCAATTTTCATCCTTTCCTTTATGTATTCGTTCACATACTATAGTCATAGCTCATGAGACCAAATCATGCCATTTTCTATGTCATTATATCACTATAGCATTATGTTACCAAATCACCATAATTTCCTCTCACACATGTTACAATTTATGTTCACTTTCAATTATGCTTTTTACCTTTTCTAACTTAACCATTACCTCACCTAACAAGCCATAATCACATGTATATATACCATAACCCATTTCACACATGTTTCGGCCACAACTTACATACACCTCTACATATAGATTTCCTCTTAATTCACCATACCAAACTTATTATTTTAATGCTAATAACATGTTTATAACACTATTTCACTTAATTACCATGCATACACCTAATTTCATGCATTTCCATACTAGGTTCACACATAAAATTTAACATACATATGAGACATATTAAATTTAACCTATTCCACATACCTAGGGTGTGAGAGCACCCTTTTCTCCTCCACTTTTGGGCTTGAAACCTTGATTTTTTTTACCTTGGTCCTTAAACCCTAACATACACAAATTTCACCTTAGAAAAATTCTCAAAAATAATCTAAAGCTCTAAATTAAAATCTAAAACTGTGGTTTTTTCTTAGGATACCCTAATCTACCTATACCAAAAATAAAAAGCGAGTTTGGACCACTTACACAACAATTGTCACCATTTACTCAGGTGGTGTATCTCCCAAATTAAGCTTCCTTTCTCAATTTTGTCTGAAGAATTAAAATCTAGAGACTATGAAGGTTTGTTTTCATATAAATTTTATGGGGCTTAGTGGTGTGAGGAGAGAGAAAATTTAAAAAATTGAGGGAGGAGAGAGAATGAATGGCGTCGGCCTAAGGGGTTTGCTAAGGTTGAAGATGAATGTTGGTACATATGAGGATATACACATGTGTGAACCTTTAAATATAGAGGCTTGGTTGCATAGGATCATGACACATGGCAATCAAATGGCTAGAATTCATTTTATGCCATTTTTTGCTTCAAAAATTCCTAGAAAATTCTTCAGAGCTCCAAAATTTTTGAGGTTCACGGTATGATATTTTTGAGACCATCTCGGCACATTCTCGGGATAGTCTCGGCTCAACCTCTTTTTATCTCTGTAAATGATAGTTCTTGACCAATAATAATTATTAGTTCTGCTAAAATTTTTAATTCATTCATTTTCCCTATTTTTAAGTGTATCAAAATTTTATGACTAATACGCTAGTCATTGAACTCGAAATGGTGACCCGTACCACAGGGAACATCACTCGGGCCCAACTGGTACTACTCATAAGACCTTAACCGTCAGGCATTATAGTCTTAGTAGGAAAAGGAATGATGATGGTTGGGGCATACTTCACTATGTCTCTCTCCTTTAGTCAATAATTGTCCAAAATTTTTGAATCAAAGGCTTTCTGGACTTCGAACATCTTTGCTCTCTGTTTTGCACTTAGATTCTTGAGAAAAGTGAGGATTGACCACAACTTTTTAAATGCTGTTGTGTATTATTGAGACCTCATATTTCATGTGTTTATCTTTAATAATTAAGAGATTACCCCTATTGTGAAAGAATTCACAGCTACTTTAAACTATGAAGTTACTTCAGATGATACTCTAGCTCTTCCTTCTTTTGAGGAGCATTATCCTATGGATATTATTCTTGCTTTGGGCATTTTATCCTTCTATGGATTAGAAAGTGATTTCAACTATAGGCTAAATTTCTCTGTAAACGATTTTAGATTTTGGTCACAAATTTCATTTTAACTTAATGGAGTCTGCTGAATGCATATTATTATGCATCCTTGGCAACTTGTTAATAGTCACCTTTAAAGATGAGCTTTGTGATTTTAAGGTCCTCTAAATTTTGACTAAAATATAGAACCATAATCCTTATAGTGTCTTCTTAGCTAAAACCATTTGAGGATTAGATGCTTTTAAGAGAAGGGACATTGACTTTGTAGTTGGGAGCCCACTTCTTTTACAAGTATACATAAAGAGCCCTCACAGGTTTTCCCTCTAGCTTTATTTTCTTTCTTCTTTTAACCTTAACTTTTGCCTAGTGCAACCTTGAGGGCTTTCACATCAGTGGGTTTGCCTAACTTTTTCTTAGGTGGTCCTTTATGAATTTTCTAACATAATGGCTTTCATTTTTTTAAAATTTGGTTGCAAGAAAAAAAGGCTGCTTTAGAAAAAGCTTTGGATTAAGTATGCTCTGAATCACCATTATAAATGGAAATATAAGAAGAAATTTAGTATATTTGATCAATGGACTAAATGGTTTAGTACCGCTATTACAATCCACTAGAGGTGTCCTTAGTGGAAGATTACCCATTTTTCTCTTTCTTGCCATTTGTGTTGTGTTCCCTTGATTAGATTAAGGCATGCTACATTTTATATCCCTTCTTGAATCTAATGATAGTTTGGTTTATTGCAAAGGATCCCTTTTAAACCTTTGGGGTTTCAAGGTGGACTTTTAACATGGCATTTCTTACACTCTTTTCCTGACTTGTGAAAGCATCATGTTATACTCAGAGATGTGCCTGATCATGCAACTATCAATAAAGTACAGATGATAATTATAAGGATTGGATTCTAAATACATCTAGAGATAATAGGACATTAGTACTAAATTGAAAATGTGAGGATAAAATATGTATTTGTACTTTTCTTAAAGTTCAATTACTTATATGATTTTTCTCACTTGATGGAAGCTTGCATATCAATGATCATGACTAAAGCATTTTTGCTATTAATTACATTTAAAATTAAGTTACTTAATCTTGGTAAATATATTAATTTCCCATTAATGATATTGTCATTACCAATCAGCCTTTAAAAGGTTTTCTTGATTAGTCATTCTCTCTCAAATCCCTTAACTTTTACATGAAGTGCTTGATAGGTTTTCACCTCATCGGGGTGTCATAACTTTTGCCTAAGTCACCTTGTTCGAGTTTTCAACTTAGCAAACCTTTTTTTTATTATTTTATCTTTAATAAAAGTACTTCTTTAGCTTATCCATGCTTACAGATTTTGAGAATTCATTACCTTTTACGTCTAAGAACTTGACAACTTTATGTTTGAATATCTTTTTGACCAAGTATAGGCCTTCCTAATTAGGCTTGAACTTTCCTCTTGGATTTAATAATAAAGACCTTATTTATTTTAGTATCAAATTGCCTTCTCATATAGGTCTGGGCTTGACTTTTTTGTTATAAGCTCTAGTGATGCTCTTCTGATATAATTGCATATGATAAAGAGCTTTAAGTCACTTTTCAACAATCAACACCAACTATTCATATCTCTTTCTAGCTTATTCTACTTTTGGTATTTCTACTTCCAACACAATCTTGAATGAAGGGACTTTAATTTCTATTAGCAACACTACTTTCATTTTGTAAGCCAATGAATAGGGCATGGATTGCATAGATGTCTTATTTGTTATTCTATATTCCTATAGTGCAAAAGGTAACATGTTTTCCTAATCCTTGTAGGTAACTATCATTTTTTGCAAAATTTTCTTGATATTCTTACTTGGCTACTTTAACTGCCCTATTAGCTTGAGGTTTATATAGAAAAGACTTGTGATGGTTATTTTGTACTTCTACAAAAACTACCTAGTTTCACCTTGAAATTGTACCCTATTATCTGTGATGACTTGTTATAGCATACCTATAGATAATGTTTCTTTCAATAAATTATTGCCCCTAAGCTATTGAAAGATTTAGCTTTAACCCATTTCAAGAAGTAATCGATTGCTATCACTATGTATCTATGCCCTCTGGCAACTAATAATCTTATTTCCCTAATTATGTCTATTCCCTATGTTGAAAATGGCCAAAAAGATGATAAACTAGTCATGTCATTAGGGGGTAGGTGACTTAGGTTCCCATAAATATGGCACTTGTGACATTTTCTAACAAAGTTACATTAATTTATTTATATGGTTAACTAGTAGTATCCTAATGGCATAATCTTTTTAGCTAAGTTTTTCCCATTCATGTGAGGATCACATACACCTTTATATACCTCTGTGAGTATTTTTTGAACTTTCGATTCGTCGGCACATTTAAGCTAAATGCCATTTAACTGCCTTTTATACAATAATCCTTGGTAAGAAATGTATTGAGTTGATAATTTCTATATGACCTTCTTATCTTTCTCAATTGTATAGTCTGGGTACTGTCTGGTTTTTAGGTATACTTGGATGTTATGATACTAAGGTAAGTTGATATTGATTTGTTCAAATGTAGCGCTGACTATACCTATATAAGTAGGGAATCTCCATTTGCTAAAGTACATGGGTTTAGGCAAATCCTTTTTGGTGAGGTTTGAGAGTGATATCAAAGTGGCTATGGCATCTATAACTTGGTTTTGTTATATGGGGATGTGATGGAAAGTACATTGATTAAATCCTTCAAATTAATCTGTGATTATTCTAACATACTTGCTTAAATTATCATCCTTGATCTCCCAGTTACCTTTTACTTGTTGTATGACTAGCATAGAATCCCTATATACATCAATTACTTTTACCCCTAGCTAATATAAGGTTTTGATACCATAGATGCATGCTTCATACTCTATGACATTGTTAGTAGTATGGAACTCTAGCTTTTTGGTAAGGAACATTTGCTTACCTTATTGATTGATGAGCAATACACTGGCTCTTACTCCATTTTGGTTTACAGCTCCATCGAAGAACATTTTCTATCTTTATTTTGGTTTACAGCTCCATCGAAGAACATTTTCCATCTTTCCTAGGATATTACCCCTAAGTGTTCATTTGAAAACTCAAATTCTTCTTGTTTTCTTTTGATCAAGTGTTGTGCTAGGAATTTAGCTACTGCTCGACCCTTAATCATCTTTTATGAGATGTCAAACTCTTGCAAAAGTAAGATGCAATGGCCCATCTTTCATATTAAAGAAGGTATAATTTACAAGTACTAAAGGAGATCATGTTTTGCTATTGCCTCCACTTTGTATGACTGAAAGTAGTGGCATACCTTTTTAAAGAACCAAATTACTCCTAAAAATATCTTCTCAACTTCTGTATACTTCTATTCATATGAGAGCAATTTCTTGTTAGGTAATAGACTGCATTTTTAGCTCCTATGGAAGATTCTTCAACTATTAGATACAAGATTAAGGATTTTCTAAGTTTTGGTGGTCTTATGATAGGAGGTTTGGTTAAAAATTGCTTGATGGCTTAGAAAGCTTTTTTGCAATCTTTGTTCCATTTTTTGGTTGCCTTTTGCTTAATAAGTTGAATATAGACTTATAAATTGATGTAAGTTTGGCTATGAATCGGTTGATGTATTGTAGTTTACCCAAGAATCCTCTAACTTCCTTTTTTGATCGAGGTGTAGGCATTTCTGATATCACTTTTACCTTATCCAGATCTACTTCAATCCCATTTTTATTGACAAAGAATCCTAACAATTTTCCTATTATGAATCCAAAAATGCACTTTTTAGTGTTGAGCCTTATGTTGAATTGGTTTAATCTTTGGAAGAACTTTTCTAATGCCTTAAAGGGTCCTTCTTTTTTAGTAGACTTGACTATCATATCATTCACATAGACCTTAACTTCCTTATACATCTTGTCATGAAAAAGCTTAGTAGCCATTCGTTGGTAGGTTGCTTCTATGTTCTTTAGTCCCAAAGGCATCAATTTGTAATAGTATATCCCTCATTCAGTTATAAAAGCCATTTTGCATTTGTCAATCGCCTTCATTAGTATCTAGTTATACCCCAAAGAGCCATCGACAAATGACTACATGGCTACCATAGCTGTACTGTCTACTAGTACATTAATATGGGGCAAAGGAAAGTTATCCTTAGGGCATACTTTATTTAGGTCCCAATAATCAATGCATAGTCTAACCCTTTTGTCCTTCTTAAGTGCTAAAACTATGTTGGCTAGCTAAGTAAGGAAGACAATCTCTTTAATGAACTTGGCTTTGAATAGCTTGATAACTTTTTCCTTTACCTTTTCTACCTACTCGAGTTTCATCCTTTTGAGCTTTTGTCAGACTGGAGTGGTATGGTCATATGTTGGAATGGTGTGTTCAACAACTTTGTGATCAATGCTCGGCACGTCCTCATAACTCTAAGTAAAGATTCTTTCATATTTTTCATTAATCTCTCGAATTTTTTTCCGTTCATCGATAATATTATCATAGGGAATTAATATATTTTTAGATTGTTCATTTGTGCCAAGATTAAACAAATTAGTTTTAATGCAGTTAATGTCCAAAATGCTCATGTAATGATCACATGGATGCATGCCACCATCTGGAAAAATATCACACAATTAAGCAAACTCATTATTTATTTTATTGGAAAGAAGATTATTTGCCTCAAAGAGATTACAAAGATATATTCAATCTATAAGTAAATTAGAATCTACATCTAAATTAGACACTATATGAAAAGAGCTGGAATAGTTTTCTTTAATAGCTGTCAGCTTAGGAAAGACTTCTTCTGCCCATTGGATCTAAGTGAGGTGACCTGATTCCCAAGGGATGACATCTGCAAAATTCTCAAAGCCCGGTTTGTACCACCTAACCACTATTATAGGTTCTGGAGTCCTATCATACCTTGTAATCTTTTACTAGACAAAGTAGTCTCCTAGAGTATTCCTTTTCTTTAGGTCCCCCCCTTCACTTAGATTGTATCCAAATACCTTGCCAATTCTTCCCTAAACAAGCACCAGGGAAGAAATTTATCTTTTTCATCACCTTAAACATAGTAGGGTCCATGTAGTCTTCATAAATCCTAACAACTTAAAATCTAGTGAAAGGCTGATTGGTGATAGCCAATATAGAAATTGCATGATCAATTTCAACCTTTATCGTAACATGTTACCTTCATAAGGGAATTTGATAATTTGGTGTAAGTTAGAAGGAACTCCTCCAAGTTTATGGAACCAAGGTCTCCCTAGTAGAACAAAGAATATAGTTGGGATATCAATCATAGTGAATTCCACATCATTTATAATTAGGCCCACTTGGACCTTGGTGGTGAAAGAATCTTTAACCTGTCTTCTTGTGTCATCATATGCTTTGATAGTGATAGTTGAAGGTGTTAGATCCTCCTTCTTGATTCCAAAACTAGATAAGATTTTTGATGGTCAAATGCATAATATAGAACTATCATCAACCATGAACACCTTATCTTTTTCCTATTTATTTTAGCCTTAATGAAGAGAGGCCAATTATGTTCCCTTTATTCTAGGGGCAAGTCAACATCAGAAAAAGTGATAAGGCCTATCTTGCCTATTTTCATCACTTGTACTAGCTCACTTGGGGTAATATTGGTTGACACTGCAACTTAACCTAAGGCTTTAACTACTTTCTACCTATGGTCCTTTGATGACATCAGTAGGTCCCAAATGCTAATGTTAGCTTGGGTCTTTTTTAGCTACTTTAGCACTTCCTCATGCTCACCCTCTTTAGTTTTAGGCTCTTTCTTGGGTAGGATCCAACCATTCTTCTCAACTCCTTCTATTACTTCTCCCTCAACCCTAAGTGGCTCTCTCTTTCCCTCTTTAAAATCTTTATCAGAAGATTCATCCTAGAAGATTTTGCTCACCTTAGGCTTACCATCACTCTCATTCTCCTAGAAACTAGTTCAAAAATAGATTCACTCTTTCTCACCCCTTTACAGATCTCTTAGTCATATCCATAAATTTCTCTAAGTATGTATTCTTTAGGGCAATCCGAATTTGAGAAGGCAAGTTGCTTGGTGTTTAGGTAAGAGATTTGAGGCAGTTTTAGGATTAGGTATTTATTTAGAATTTATGAGGTTTTGGGTGGCTTTTCTAAGGAGTTTGTAGTTGTCAATAAGGTGTCCAGTTCATTAGTGACAAGAACAATACTAGTCATGCCTATGATTTGGTGGTAATGGTCCATTGAGTGGCTAAGGTGGAATTAGTTGTAACTTACCCTCCGTGGTAAGTTTTCTAAAACACCATGATAGAGACTTACCTAGGTTGGAATATCTTCTGCCTTGGATAGCATGCATATCAGCTATTTTGTTTGCACCCCTAGTTTTATTGCTTGTAAAAGTGGGGTTATTCATCCTTTTAAACCCCTTATTTTGATAATTTTCTTCTAGGTCAATGGCTATGTCTTTTAATTGTTCCCAAGTGGTGATACCTTTAGTGGTTAGCCCACTATTCATGTAACTATTTATAGTCCTGATGAAAATCTTAATTTGATTAATGTCTTTAAGCTTATTCCTGATCTTTAAGATCTTCTCTCTCCATCTTTGTAAGTAATTGAAGAAACTCTTATTTGGTATTTGCTTCACCAACTTCGGATCTTTTAGTGTAATTTCTATACTGACATTATTACAGTATTGCTTACTAAATGCCCATGCCAATTCATTCCAGTCTTTTTTGACCCTCTTCTTTTGATAATGATACCAATCTAAGGCTTGGCCTATGAAAGACATGTTGAACAGGATCACAATTTGTTCCTTAAAGAGGTGAGTAGCTCTCATAGCAATAGCATACTACTTCAAGTGTGTACAAGGGTCAGTCATGCTGTCAAACTTACTTAAGTTAAGGCCTTCAAATCTATGACGCATTGCTAGATTAGCCTTAAGCTGATATCATCAAGGTTAATGTCTTTATCCCCTGTGACTAGCCTAGTCATGGCTTCTATCATCTCCTTGAGCTTCTTTAATTAGTCATCCTTAACTACCTTAAGAGGGGGAACCTTATGGTATAACTTGGTAACATGTAGAATTTCATCATCAGAAGACTGATCATCTCCTTCATCTACTATTTTTTTTCCTTTGTGAGTGGCCAAAGATTGACCTAATTCTTTTTAGCTATGGACATGAGATAGGTCACTTATTACAACTACCATCATTCTTTTCTCTATCTCGTTCATTACCTTTATGAATATGGCTTTAGTTATATACTCATTAGTCAACATAATTCTTCGCTAAGGTTGAATTGGTGTGCTTTGCTAATTTGGTTGAGGCACTTAATTATCCGTTTCCACTGAGCAGTGAATGAAAGATCAATGGTGACTGTCAAAATAAAGGGTTAGAGATGATACATCTACAATATTAACAATGCAAGATATAAATGATATATGACATGTAATGTATGCTCATGGTATAACAAGGACAAACACATGCAAGAAAACCTTCCAGCCTTATTCTGCCCACACACATGGTGAAGCCAATTCTTTCCTAGGTGGGATTGTCTAAGCATCATTAGGGAACATATAGGTTCACTTATGAGATTCATTATGCCCAATGACCTCTCATATTTAAAGCACATGCGAATATAATGGCCTATGATATTGAAATCTTATTCGATGTGAAATTAGGTTGGGCCCATTGAAGACAATAAGGCACAATAGGCTTGCCCCCACTCCAAATGAGGTTAAACATAATAGGCCCACATAGCAGTCATAATACAATCATAATTTCTTAGGGTCATTCAACCTAGGGGAAATTTTTGAGCTTGATTATATAGGCTCATGGTTTGGTAAAAAAGGCTTAAGGCTCCTACAAGTAGAGGTCCTTCTAACAGGTCTTTCTAATTATGGATAATAATGATTAATTAGTTCACCTTTACATATACTTAAAGGCATGAGGCTTATGAGTGATAGATATGCTATTATTTCCCTATTCTTGAATGAAAAATGGAGTCATGGTTTGCAACAACATCCAGGGTAATAGGGATACAGTATAAAAGTGTGCAATGTATAAGACTAATAAAAATTAGAATATTTGGATGACATATTATTTAGGCACTTTTAGATTGAGATTCTTAGTTGCCACTATAAAGATTATGTATTTTTGCTAGGGACAAGAGTGGTTAGTAGAGTCACCACCTGGCCTTTACACCAAGACCTCTTATCTTCTGTACCAGAATGGTTTGAAATTCAAATCTTATTTATGCCCCAATAATATGCCTTCCATTATATATTGTAATGTTTATCAGTCTCATATCAAGCAAGCATGCATTATATTTAAGCATCTATATCACCTTTGCATGTATATGAATAAATTATGGTATTTAAAGAATATTGATACATTTATACATCCATAAATTGGGTTATTAATTAGTACTGATGTGACTTGACAATTACCCATTATTCCATAAGAGTTAGCTGCAATTGCCCAACTCTTATCTCTAGGAGATTAGCCTTTTAAAATACATTCCTTAATATGACATTTGATTAGGAAAACTCAAATTTGTTTTATTATGAAAATACTAATTAGTAATGTAGAAAATCATTTGATGTGAAAGTTAGGCAATTGGCGTGTAAAAAAAGTTATTTAACTAATTATTACAACCCAAAATAAATTAAAAGATACAATAAGTACAAAACCAAAGGCAATAAAGCAAAGCACTTATATAGTCTTATTTGTACATTGATAAGTCCATGCAGACTCCATGTAGCTCTGGCTAGTGTTCGTGCCAACTAATGCTTATGAGGAATATTATGTCCATCTAAACCTCCACTCTAGCAAGAAAAGTTACTTGCATTCAACTCAAATAAAGAAGTTTAATGATAACAGATAAAAGATTTGTATAAACTCATAAAGAAGACAAGAAATGCAAATACATGTGAAACTGAAGTTCAAAGTAGATGTCTATGTGGACTAAGTTCCTCATGAGAAGGAGTCTATGCAAACTTAAAGACAATATAAAAGAATGAGACAAGATCATCCATAAGGGCTATGTTTCTCATGAAAGGGAATCCATGCAGACTATATAAATAATTTTGATATATTAACAACATGTATTTTAGAGAATGAGATAATTATGCAACATAATAACACCATAGAATAATGTTAACAAGGCAAACAAAATATATTAAAGCATGATATATAAGACAAATATGACACTATTACTGTACATAAGTTTGTATGGACAACATATCATATGCATGTTAAGAAAGTAAGTCCGTACAAATGTTATCATGTTTACAATTAAGTCCCTATAATTAAGACAAAGATGATAGAATGAATAAGATGTAATGGTAGTTAATTATATGCTATGAACAACATAAAATCATAACCTACTCTTTATAATCAAAGTGGGGATTACATAGAATCACCTCACATGTAATCAATCTTTAGAGATCATAGATCCATTAAAATAATATCAATATATATAGAAGAGACCTCAGAAATTACCTTGTGAATAAACTCTTTAAGCAATAGCATAAAAGTGTAGGAGCATAAAAAGAATTATTTTTGGTGAGGCTAATAAGAATAGTAGAGTGATTCCTCTTTGGAGTCCTCTCTTAGACTCATTGATTGGTTTATTAGCTATTGTGAATTGGATTCTCAACCTCCTCCCTCTCTTCATACCTAAGATGGGTGTTTATAGGCTTACATTTAAGAGTTTTCCATTTAAAGGAAGTAGAATCCTAGTAAGATAATAAATTGTAGTCTAAATAGGAAGATCCTGCTTCTAAAAGATTTTACATCGACAAGTTCATGCAGACTTGTACGACTTAGTCTGAGCGAACCTAGGTGATATACTTTCTCTCCAGTCTATAGGCTTTGGGTAAGGTTTGAGTTAGTCCGTATGAACATAAACTTAGACTTATCTAGCTGGACCATATGCCATGGGCTTAATAAAGCTGATTAGGCTAGTATAAACCTTATTAAAAATAGGTCCGTGCGAACTTCCTTCTTAAGGTGTTTATGCCATTGCTTAAGAGCCTATCTCTAGTGACCATCATAGGCCAAAAGGTGAGGTGTCTATAGTTACCCCCACTTTGGTATGTGCTATGAAATGTCACAATAATAGTGTATACCAAAGTACCTGAGTTCTTAATTGAAATTATACTTACCTGCAGGTACCAATTATGACTACCTTTAAATTATTGTTAAGAGCTTGTCTCTTCCTTTCGAATATAAGTACCTAAGGTTGTTTGACCAACGAGGTCTAATCGAATGAAAGATATTTTGATCACACCAAAGGTTATTTGATTGATGAGCTTTAAGTGGGTGGAAGATATTTTGATCACGCCTAAGGTTGTTTAACTAATAAGGTATGACTAGGTGGAAGATATTTTTGATTGCACCTAAGGTTGTTTGACTGATGAGGTTTAACCGAGTGAAAGATATTTTGATCATGCCTAAGGTTATTTGACTGATGTGGTTTGTGGATTTACTTGTTAGGCTAAACCTAAGAGAGTTATGGATTTACTCGTTAGGCTAAATTAGAGAAAGTTAGATTAGACACGGAGTTGAATTCAAGAGGATTGGATTAGACATGAAATTGAATCTAAAAGAATTGGATTGGATATGGGGTCAAACCTGAAAGAATTTGATTGGACATGAAGTCAAATTCGAGAGAATTAGATTATACCTAAAGTCAAATTTGAGCATGGAGTTGATTCTTATAAAAGAGAATGCAATAAGAGTTAGCATCAGTTTGATATAGCAAGTTTTGTGATACATACCTTGCTTTTCTATGTAGCATTGAGCAATCTATAGAGATCATATGTATGTGACTAAGATTACTCATGTGCTTAGTGTAAAGGATCTCTGTGGTTGTGAGTCAGTCCAATCCATGTAGACAAAAGTAAAGTAAGTTAATGAGGACAAGATTGAATTAATTTTATGCATATGATATTGAAATAAGTCCATGTGAATAATGCTTAAAGTAAGTTTGTGTTGATGCAAGTTAAGTAAGTCCATGCAAACATTTCATGATAGATTGATAACTGTTAGCTTTCTTCCTTTTCTTTTCATTTTCATTCTTCTATTTTTTCTATTTCCTCTTAAAAAATATAAACCAAATTCACCTTTCCCCTCTAGTGACTCTCCCTTGGCTTCCTCCGATGACTCTGCATCAAGGGAAGAAGCTCTGGTAACTTTTTTGCTTTCGGCAACCTTGAGTTCTCCTTCTTCATCTCCTCTTTCAGTGGATGACATCTTTATGATAATTTTAGACAATTTACTTTGTGCTAATTTTAGATAATTTCATGCCCTATATGGCTATCAACCATCCACAAAGCACTACTTTGGTGAACAGAATCTCCTTCGGTGACCCAACTCCAATTTTAGTCGATTTGGCTTACCATGCATGCACAAAAGTACACCCTAAGGAGCATTTTTTAGTCTTTATATGTCCTATTGTGATTTGACAAGATTTTTTCTTCATTTTTATGTTTTAAAAAATCTTTAGTTCGATGATTCCATACGAACTTGGTTTGTCTAGGGTAGCCTAAGTCCGTCTAGACTTTATCTTAGCTTAATATTTCTAATATTATTAGTATAGGATGCTGAGATGTTCTATATGTCATAGATTAGAAAGTTCGTACAGACTCATTGGATGCTATATAGAGTCTGTATGGACTTATGTTTGCTTGTGCATTTTATCCATGTAGGCTTGTTGCATGTTTATGAGTAATTGTACAATTTGGATATTTGTGGTTTGTGTGGACTTACTGTGGCCCATTTATATGTTGTCTATGCAGACATCCTTTTTAAATCTTTAATATGTATAGACATTTGTCTTACTTATATGTGTTTGCCTTTTGTAGACACGTCTTAAATATGGGGGCACCCTATCTAGACCACAACAATGGTATTCTATAATGCCTACCTTAGTTAAAAATAGGATAAGAGTGATGGGGTCCTAGATGTTCTTAGATCACTTGGTTGGTGGAGATTTTTGCTAAGATTTGTAGGCACTTTGGGCTCTTTTGGATAGGTGGATAGACACCACACACACAGTTTATCTATCATTCAGAGAGCTAGCTATAACACCCTTCAATTAGGAATTCATTATGGGAGTACCATGCACTGGGCGAGCCATTGCTTTTAATGCTTGCTACCATTACCCCTTGCTTTGACTACAAAAGTTGAGGGAGCTATTGGGTTTTATACCTCAAGATTATTTTAGGAGCATCCACTGCATAGACTTGCTTGAGATGTGGATGGATGTAACTCTATCTAGTCTATTTGAGGTTGATCAATATGTGCACCGTTTTCCTCTTATACTTGCTTAGCACCATATTAATTGCCAATGCCAGTGAGTTGGAGATTCCTTCCTATCTTAGAGTAGGTTAATAATATTGCTATTCAAACTGGTGTTGTTCTTCTCTTGGCTAGGTTTTTAGAAGCTTGGATATGGCTATTCACACTAAGAAAAGCCATTAAGTTGTGTAGGGCTTTATGTCAGGTGTTCTAGTAAGTAATCTATTTTGATCACTTTTCGCTTCATGTGGTTCTTCCCTATTTTAATCTTGTGCCTTTGCTTTTCATAGTTTTAGGCATATAAGCTACATTTACTACCTCGACCCTAAAAGGTAGACATCCCTCATCGATACCTAGTGATAGATAAATGGGTTCGACCATCCTCGGGGCCTTAGAATGCATCTTCTCTGATACAACATCATCAATACCTCAATTTTAAAGGTTGGTCTGATATGAGTATTCCTACACATGAAAGCTCATTATTAGTAATTTAGGTGATTATAATTAACACTTACCTTTGCAGATTGACTTGGCATGGTGATTGTTCCTACTTGAGGAGATGCCAAACTTTTTA
>CANXYI012231797.1:0-11393 GCA_948208565.1 Hura crepitans | reverse complement strand
TATAAGGGTTGATCCTAGCAAAATTCAAGTAGTGATGGAATGGAAATTACCTAAGAACATGATTGAGATCACGAGTTTCTTAGGTTTGGTAAGATATTATAGAAGGTTTGTCAAGGGGTTTTCTTTAATTACAGCCCCTACGACAAATTTTTTAAGGAAGGATGTGAAATTTGAATGGTATAGAAAGTGTCAAGAGAGTTTTCACAAGCTCAAGAGTAAATTGATAGAGGCTCCAATTTTAGTACAATCAGTGTCAAGGAAAGAGTTCATATATAGTGATGCTTCACTAAATGGGTTAGGATGTGTATTGATGTAGGATGACAAAGTTGTTGCCTATGCTTTACAATAATTAAAACCTCATGCAAAAAACTACCCAACACATTATTTAGAGCTCATAGCTATTGTGTTTGCTTTAAAGATATGGCATCACTATCTTTATGGGAAAAGGTGCTATATCTTTATCGACCACAAGAGTCTGAAGTATTTGCTAACATAGAAGGAATTAAACTTGAGGCAAATAAGATGGATGAGGTTGACAAAGGATTACGATTGCCTTATAGACTATTATCCTGGGAAAGCTAATATGGTAATAGATGCTTTAAGTAGGAAGTTTATGTAAGCCTTAAGAGTATTGCATGTCAGTTTAAAGCTGTAAGATGATGGTGGTTTATCAGTTGAGTTGTAAGTTAAGCTAAGTTTAATACAAATAGTGAAAGATTTATAGAAAGATGATTATTAACTCTAGAGTATTGTGGGTATGATCCAAGAGGTGAAGTCTATCAAATTTATGATTAAGGAATATGGTTATTTGTATTATCATAACTAATTTTATGTGCTAAAGAAGGAGGATTTAACATAGTAGATTCAGCAAGAAGCGTACAATTCACTATATGTTATGCATCTTAGAAATACTAAAATGTACCAGGATTTGAAGGTGGTATATTGGTGGCCACGCATGAAGAGAGATGTAAAAAATTTTATGACTAGATGCCTCACTCATCAAGAGGTGAAGGACAAGCATTAGGTTCCTTCTAGTTTGCTTCATCCCATTGCAATTCCAAAATGGAAATAGGATCGAATCACTATTGACTTTGTAATCTAATTACCGATGACCAGGAATAAGCATGATTCTATTTGGGTAGTAGTTGATAGATTGACCAAGTCTACTCACTTTATTCCAGTGAGAAAGCATTACTATATGGAGAAATTGGTAGAACTATACATTGATGAGATAGTTAGGCTTTATGGAGTGCCTTCTTCCATTATTTCAAATAGTGATCCTTGTTTTACATCGAGATTTTGGAGGAAACTCTAGAATGCTTTATGGACTAGGCTCAGTTTTAGCACGACTTTTCATCCTTAGATGGATGGTTAGTTAGAGAGAATCATTTAGATACTTAAGGATATGCTTTGAGCATGTTTATAGAGTTTAAGGGCAATTAGGATAGATACTTGTCATTAGTAGAATTCACTTACAACAATAATCACCAAATGAGTCTTGGTATGGCTCCTTATGAGGCATTATATGGGAGATGATGTAAAACTCCATTATGTTGGAATGAGTTAAGTGAACATAAACTTATGGGACCAAATTTGATCAAGGATGCTAAAGAGAACATGAAAAAAATCAGAGAAAGATTAAAGGCTACTTTAGATAAATAGAAATCATATGTGGATATGAAAAGAAGAGATATTGATTATGAAGTTGGCGATAAAGCTTTTCTTAAGGTATCTCCATGAAAAAAGGTGTTAAGGTTCAGTAAGATAGGGAAGTTGAGTCCAAAGTTCATTGGACCATATGAAATCATAGAACATGTGGGTCCATTAGCCTAGAGACTAGTTTTACCTCTAGAGTTACAATAGATTCATGATGTGTTTCATGTTTTGATGTTAAGAAGATATAGATTGGACCCTTCACATGTATTAATAGCTGAAGAAGTGGAGATATGACTAGACTTGTCATATGAAGAAGAACCTATTGGTATCTTAGCCAAAGAGGTCAAGGAATTGTGAAATAAGACTGTGCTATTGGTGAAAGCCTTGTAGTGATATCACAGCATGGAAGAAGCTACTTAGGAAAGCGAAGTACAGATACAGGAAAAATATCCATATTTATTTAAACCAAGTATGTCGAGGATGACATTTATTTTAAGGGGGAAGAAATGTAACGACCTAAAAATCCCAACTCTTATGAATAGTACTTCCTAAGATGAATAGTGTTTCTTGAAACCCAAGTTGTATTAAGTGTATCAATAGGGAGTATTAATTACGAGAGAATTTTGGGCAAAGTTTGAAGCTAATACAAAGTCATTTGGATGGTTAAAAGTGCTAAATAAGATTTTACGGCAATGTCTTATAAATGTGCCGCAGTCAAAGCTGAACCGTAAATAAAATAAAAAGTTGCTCAAAATAATCTAAAAATGTTATGATTTGATATTTAAATATCCTAAATAGTCCATTGGCTTTGGGATCAAAATTTTTTGAGTTTGGGAACTATTTTTATATAATTTTCAAAAAATAAAATGTATTAATTTTTTAGGTTCTTGTCATAATTTGGGCTCTATATTTTGGAAGGATTTAGAGCTTGAATTAACTAAATTTTAGGGATAGAAATGGTGAAAAATTGACATGCCTATAAGTTATAACAATTTTTTTAAAGAAGGAAATATTTAATTATTTAAAAATTATAACTAGGAAGGAAATGGAAATTTCTTCCATTTCCACTACATAACACACCCACTTCCCTCCCCATATCCCCTAAAAATCGTGACCACCTCCACCTTCCTCTTTCCTTTGATTTCTTCTTCAACACATAAGCCCATCTCGAAACATTATACTCAAATTGAAAAGTGTCCTGAGATGAATCCATAGACACCAAAATCACTGGGAACGACAGAGTATTTTAGGAGAAAAATTGAGCAGTCTTCCCTGGTAAAAGTGACCTCCTGACACTCGAGTATTTTTTCCACTAAATTTATTTTTCATGGGTTCCTAGGGTGTCATAGAGCTTATATCTAGGATCAAAATTTTTTTTTGACTTTTATATTATTTTATATTAATTTTTGAATTTTGTACCCTTTTGAATTCATAGGCAACATTTCGACTCAAGGCTCTTAAGGTAAGGAGAAGGCTTAAGCCGGCATCAGGCATCCCGTAGAACTCATATTGGTATGTGTAATCACCTTAATTTGTGTAAATTTGCATGGAACATGTTATGTGCATTCATTTCCATAATAATAATAAATGTAAATAAATGTTTTAAATAAAATAAATGCCATGGTTAGAAAAGTATGATGATTAGAAAGATGTATGCATAAAACATGATGGTTTAATATGATTAGACATGAAGGAACCGGAAGAATGTTAGTATTAAGCATGTAAATCAAAAATACGAGTTTGGAATCGAGTATGCCATGATCACGTGTCATATGCCTAAGAGTGTATGCATATGGTTATGTGTGATTAGAAGATGTACAAGGGATGTGAATGTGTTACAAAATGGAATAAAATGTGGCCGTAGGGTGTTAAATGGTTTTATTGAGTGTGTAAGAGACACTATGGCAATTTAAGCTATTAAGTTATGCAATGTGTAGGTATGACTTATAATCGAAGAAATATACATATTAGGGAATGAATGTAGCTAGATTATAGTAATGAATAGGCATTAAAATGGTTGTGGAGCTATAAACAAGCTTAAGAAGCTTGTACGACCAAAATGATTCATGAAACCATTAAATGGTAAATAAACCCAAAAATGCTTCCATGAGTGTAAATTATCAATGTAAAAGATTGTAAACGATAAGTAAATGAGGCTATATGTTATATAAAGTATGATAAGACAATAAATGCCAATTGGAATGTAATTAACCATTGATATCATAAAATGGTCTTACATTAGTGTGATCTAATGCCATTACACCTAGCAAAATGGGTCCTACAGGTGGTAATAGACTTTAATAGGCCAAAGTTGGCTAAGTGAATTAAAATATGCCATGCAAATGTGCAATGAGGCCAATGGTGAACGAGTGCCTATGGACCTAAGATTATTTACACATCTATAGATGCGAGTGCTTATGGGCCTAAGTTTATGCATCTATGGATGTGAGTGCCTTTGGGCCTAAGAATACGTACCCATGGGTGCAAATGCCTATAGGTTTAAGTTTATGCATCTATAGATATGAGTGCCTACAGACTTAAGTATACGTACCCACGGGTGCGAGTGCCTACGAGTTTAAGTTTACGCTTTTGCATATGTGAGTGCCTATGAGCCTAAGTATATGTACCCATGGGTGCAAGTGGCTTTGGGCCTAAGTTATCCATTATCTAGTCTTAGTCAGTTCTCTTAGGTATAGGCATGTTAAACAAGTTAAACTGGCATAAAAATGCATGATCCTAAATTCAATGTTATATGACACTAATATAGAGTAAATGGCCATAAGTATGTCGAATGACTTAAGAACTGAACTTAAGGCATATAAATATGACCATTAGCATTTAAATGGCTTTAAATGATGGATATATGTATGTTTGTGATTGAAGAATTACTATTAGAGTTATGTTGCATTTATGCATGCTAAACTAACCTTGTTTTACAAGTTAAAGATATTTCACCACTAAGCGAAAGCTTAACACATTACTTGTTTGTGATGCGTAGGTAATAGGGTGGCAGATTAGAGCCAAAGCTTCTACATAGTGAGAGACATGAATATAACCCTTGTATGGGTATTTTTCTACATTTTGTAAAAGTATATAGTGATGTAAATGTAATAGGTAGTTATACTTTTGTGATCTTAGAGGGATTGGGTATAATCTACATTTTGTATTGGTTTTTTGTACTAAACCTATGACTATTAAAATTGCATTTATAATTCTTGCATGTTTGCATGTTGATTGATGAACTTGCATGTGAAAATGCTATTTTAGTTGAGCCTAAGGGTCAATGTGATTAGTGATGTATTTGGACAGTTAGAAGTACCCATTAGAGTTTGAGATGAGTTGATTGATATATTAGAAGTGTTTTTAAATAGGTAAAAATTTGGGAAAGTGTCCTGGTACAGCTATTATACTTTGACACAATGACCTTAAAGTTTACCTTAAAATGTGTTAAAAGATTTTTTTTTTGTGTTTTTATGTATCTTTAAATCAAGAAATGTTTTCTTAACAAAAATTTTAAATCTGAGTGATGTTTAGATAATAAAACTAGTTATCATTTTTAGCGTATATGTCCCATGTTCGAATCTAGTGAGCAAATTGGGTGGTGGGCACAACACCATTGCATGTCCTATGATCTTTGTATGGATGACTACTATAGGATTATCAGGGGCAAATATAAATCTAAAAAGGTTAAAAAATGATTATTATTGATATTAAAAAATAAAGCTTTTATAGATAAAACAAAAAAAAAGGAAAATTATAGTGCTCGGGTCTAAATAGCATTATTATATGGAATAAAGTGAATATAAATATATTAATTTAAATTAATTAAAATATTATTATGGGGAAAATATGATTAATAAATCACAGTTTCAAATTTTAAATGATTATAGTTATAAGTGAAATATAGATTCTAATGGTATCTAATGGAATATTATGGAAGAACTTAAATAATAATTATTTGTATACATGTTTGTGAATAACAAAAAGAGATATAAAGATTATAAATACTTGGAAAGAAAATGAATATATAAAGATGGATATTAAGTTATGAGATATTATATAAAAGATGCAAACTAAGTTAAATCTAAATTTACTAAGCTTAATCTAAATGGGTTAAAATGAAATAAACATTGAAAGTTAATTAAGTAAGATTTCTATAAAACCTTATTAGAAGAAGACATGGGTAAAGAAATTTGTCAAATAAAGTCCTAAATGTTTAAACTCCAATAGAAAGCATATGAATATACAATATTTAATTATAGTATAGATACATGTAGTTGTTAATATGTACAGAAGCAGTTATGAAAGAAAGATAAGTATGGATGTTCATTTAGAATTAATAATAAATTATAATAGATGAAAAATGATATATGCTAATTATAGAAGTATATATATTTTAAAGACATAAAACTACTAAATAAGTTAGAAATGGAAATACTAAATGAGTATATATTCATTAATCAAAATTATAATACAAGATAAATAGGTATAGAGAAAAGTATAAAATAGATAATAAAATGTGAAGCAATAGGTAAATTGTATTAGTGATCATTATCGATAGAACAATATAGATATAGTATATTCATGTACTAGATTTGTAAAAGATGTTTAAATAGCACATAGAGGTATAAGAATATGGGTGAAGATATATAAAAAAAGGTAAATAAAGATTCAAAAGAAGTAGACAAAAGTTATAAAAAGTTAGTACTAATAACCACATGTACAAATTATAACTAAAGCATAAAGAATTATTTATGAAAACAAAGTAGAACTATTAAAATTGAACCTACATAGAATAATAAAATAATTCAAAGTATTAGAATACACCACTAAGCAACTTTGCTCAGTACATTAGTTTTCTAACACATGGGTTTTGGATTAAGCTAAGTGAAGTAACGAGTTAAGTCTTAGCAAAATTCAGAGTTCCTTTGATAGATGTAAATGTAAAAAAAGTCTATCATAGGCATTCTTATGTGATCATTTACTCTTCTATGCATAACATGTATATATGTTATGTGAAACGCATGTATGTGAGTGCTAATAATTGAATGTTTATATGTAAATTGAAATTTATACATAAGTTTTGTAAAAAAATGACAATTAAATGTTATAAATGTTTATAAAATATGTATATGCATGCGTTAGATGATGTGAACTATTATGAATATGTATAATATAAGTTAATTGTGTGAATCATGAGAGAATAATTACACCAAAATAATTAGATGTAGGATAATGATGAAATAAAAAAGGATAATAACTAAATAGAAAATGTGGCATCCTTTACCTGAACTAGTATATATGTTGGGTATAAAGGTGTTATAATTTTAATTGGTATTAGAGCCTAGGTTTAGGTGTTCTTAGGCATCAAATAATTGTATATATGGGTAACGTATACGTGTGCATATACATTCCATAGTTGCATGACTGCTAAGGATCTACATGCCTGCCAACATTGAACTTTATAAGGAGACTAATTATAAGTTAAATTAAAATGATAGCTAAGAACTACAAGTAAAATTAAGAGGTTACAAGGCTAGATAGTCACATTAGAGATAAATAGTAATAAGGGCTAAACGTAGAAGCTCTTAGAAAGTAAATAGTAAAACAAATTACAGTTATAGGTTAAATGATGAAAATAAATAGGAATGATAGATATCGATATAGATGGAACTGATTCTATAGGATATGAGTTATTAAAACTATAAGTAAAGGTAATCAAATGGGAAAAATAAAAAGACCTATATAGGGTATGAATAATGAATAAGTAGACTAAGACTAACCAATATTAAATGTGAAAATAAGATATAATATCGTGATATATATGATACGTAGTTTAAAATAGAGAGTATAGTGTTTGTGATCCATCTGAAAGGCCTAAGAGGGAAGCATACTTGTCAAATTTCAATGATGAAATTTCCTAAAAAAAGGAAGGGTTGTCACACCATGACTTTTTAGGCTAATTTACACAAGAAAAGAAAGAGAATTATAAGAAAAAGTGAGGAAGGTAAATAGGCATATAGACCAAAAAAGAGTCAATTAGCATGAACAATTGAGCAAAAAATGGTGAAAGGATGCAAATAGAATTATGTGAGAAAGTGAATGGCAAAATTGGAAATTTACATTTGGCAAAAAATGAAGAGAGAAAAATGTTAAGAGTTGTAAGGAATTTCTATAAGACATAAGGAGAATGAGAAAATCCAAAAAGAATGAGGTTCGAGAAATAGTCCCAATGAATAATGACACTTAGGTCATGAATAGTACATTTTTAGGCCCAAGTGAAATTGACCTGATCAAATGATAGCATAAATTACAAGATAATTTGTGGTATAATTTTAGAGGCAAATGAGTTTGATAAGGAGGTTAAAAAGTGAAAACAAAATCTAGAATTAGGTAAGAGATGAATAGTAATCCTTCAAGGTTAAACCAAAAATTCCTTGAAATGTGCTCAAAAAAATAAAGAAAAAACCTACACATCTAGATACTAAAATAATTAAAGGAATATGAAAATCATAGTGTGATAATTTATTTACAAGTTGAACTATTAGAAATAAATTAGTCAAATAAAATCAAGAAAATGACAACAAAATGGACAAATATGCATTGATTTTTATGTTTTTTTTGTAAAGATTGTTCTTAGCCCTTGGATCAAATAGTGAAATGAGAAATCTATGCCATCTAATGTAAAAAAAAATAATTAATATTAATAATATATATAAGACATATGGAAGGAAATCAACCATACATATGTCATTCTCTTTTTATCCTAGCCATTAGATTTAAGTATATAAGTGGAATTATTATAAAATAATCATTAGAAAAGATGCATATATACTTCCTTCTTCTTCTACATCGGCTAAAAGTTTTCCACCCTTATTAACCATATTTTATTTGAAAATCCTACAAGTAAACTTTAATTTTCTATGTAAGATTGATAACAATCTTCAATTATTCCAAAAGCCCTCTCAAATGTCCATGAAAGAAGAAGAGTTTAGAGGAAGAAAAAGAGACAAAAAGCATAGATTCAAGGTCTACTAACAAAAGAGTAAGTTGCCTTTCCATCTTAATAATTTTTATGAGTTAATTAAAGTTTATTGATAAGTGTTTATATATTAAGTTAAAGAATTATGTGAACAATGATTTTTTGGTGTATTTTTTTAGAGGAAACCATTATGGAGTTAGAAGAAATTGAAGAGATAATGATGGAGAGATGAAATTGAATATGGGAATTAAATGAAAAGGAGAAGAAGAGCTAATTGAAGTATGTGTATTCTAAGCTATGGAAAATATACAAGTAAGTTATATGTAAATTTTGGTTTTCCATGCTTTATTTATTTGAGCAAAATTAAAAGACTAGATATACTTAGACCTAAAATAATGTGATTAAAAGTAAGAAAAGATGTAAAGAAAAGTTGAATTTATTTCTCCTATATGGACCAAAATGAGGTAATAACTAAATTAGATGCATATTATAACTACTAAGCAATATTTTGATTTAATTGGTTTGAAATCATTATTTAGAGTTGGTTGGTTAGCCTAAAAGAGGAACTAAACATTTCATCTACAAAATTTGGTGGAACCAAGAATTTGTAAATAAAGATGTTAAATGAACATATTGTAAAATAAAATGAATTTTGATGATAAACTAACCATGTTAAAAGTTTATGTGAAAGTACATATACAAATATAGTAAATAACGTAAATAAAAGAATGAGAGGTTATATCAGGACATACAAAAGGAGATAAAATAATAAAATTGTTATATGTGTGATATGAAGAGAATGTGTATTAATTTAGAAAAATGATTAATCAATTATGTATAAAAGGGATGAAATTATATGTGAATAATGTGGAATGTTGGTTAATTGGAAATTAAAGGAAGATGAGATTAATTGATTTGATACATATTTATAGAATTTTGAATTATTAAAAAAGGTAAAAATCAATTCCTCAATAAGAATAAAAAAAGCATAATCATATAGAATAATGACTATGAATATATGATTAGTTAAAGGATTATATGAAAACTAAAGGAAAATATGTACTAATCTTAGTAAAAAGACTAAGTACATGAGGAAAGAAATATGTAATCATGAATATGTAATAGAATAAGTTGATTATTAAGAAAATTAAGAAAAATATAATGATTCAAGTGAACTTTTAATTGAAAAGTTTGAATTTATGAAGGATAAAATGGAATTATTTAGAAAGATCAAATTGAGAATAATCATAGAGAAATGATTTCAAAATGACTAAGTTAATTGAATTAATGTACATATGTGACATTACAAATGGTAAATTCAAAATATAAATTGGGAAAAATGGTATGAATACATGTGAATAATAATAGGTCTAAATGAAATTATAGAAGTTAACAAGACCTATAATGAGAATAATTATATAGGAAAGATTTTATATTGATTAAACAAATACAATTAAAGTACATACGTATTGTTACCAATTGAATTTAAACATATTGATTAAGAAAAATAGTAAGAAAACATAAAATTGATAATAAACCTTAAATAAATAAGAATTTTTTTTTAAAAAAAGTAATAGTTTGAGATGTAATATGAAATGACTTATAAACATATGATAAAAGGTAATGTGACCTAAGGAAAATAAAAGTAAAATAAGGATGAAGAGTATGTGAGTGAATAAGAAAATTTAATTATATTTTTTAAAAGGGAACATATGAATTGAATAATAATTTAAATCTTAATATGTACCTGATTAGAAAATTTTAAATCACTATTATGAAAAAAATATCTCTATAAAGATTATATTTAATCATGAAATATATAATATAATAAATGTATGAATGAAATTAAAAGTCAAAGGTACAGATAGAGGAAATGGAAATAAATTAAATGTAAGATTATGGCATGAGTTATAAGAGTTATGAATAAGTATGATTTTAAAATGATACAAATTGTTGAGATATATAATGTTTATGAATTAATTGTATTTTTCTACAAACTTCAATATGTGTGTTTATTTTGTTACTATTTGATAATATATGCTTGATAGTTAATAGAATTAATAAGTTTACATGTAAATTGAGGGAATGACTGAACCTATAGAACTTTATGCAATAAATGAGTGAATACATATCAAGAATTATTATAAGATGTTATGTGTGACTTTATATAATGATTTAATAAGAAAGGTAATTATATATGATGCCCATATAACCTACACTCATATGGCCTAGGATAGGTTGACAGGTCAATTAGGGATTGTGACACCCCTTACTCAATTTAATCTTTGAATCTAATAAAGAATGTCACAAAACCAATACTTGAATACCATATCTCTATATGACACTTAATCAATTTAGGGTCATCGTGTAAAAAATCCGATAGCATAACGACTAACCTAATATCAAACCTATAGAAAAACATTTCTATAATCATTACAAACCAAACTCCACTATCTAAGAACACAAATACTAGTGATACATCAAATATTTTCCCAATCTGTCCAACTCATAAAAAACAAGCATATATCACTAATCAAACAACAAATCTAAACTATTATAATCTCAAATTTTTACAAAACTAGATAGTTTTTAGAGTTTTACAGAACCATACTTGTATTATTTATAAACTAGAATATATAAAAACTCATGAAGCTTAAAAGTCTTCTCATACTACATAAAAACTTGATTATACAATTAAATGATATATATAAAACACACACACACACACACACAGATATATATATATATATATATA
>CANXYI012231716.1:0-15655 GCA_948208565.1 Hura crepitans | reverse complement strand
TTTGTTTATTTCCCTTTTTTCCCTTTACAACCCCTTTCTTCTTTAGAATTTTCCTGGCGACATTTCCTTAAAATTTTCCCCTGTTCATGACTGTTCTAGCTAGGGCTTCCATTAAGCATTCTCCACAGAGCATGCCACTCCAGGGAGAAAGGAAATTGTGAGAGAATGGGCAACCATAGAAGTGTCTAAAAGCCAAGGAATGTCAAAGTGTAGCAAGGGAACTTCTAAAGGTAGTAGCGGATCAACTCCTAAAAGTAAGACAATTTTCCTTTGGTTTTTCTATGATTATTGAAGAATTTTCTTCCTTGAACATGCCTCCCTACCTAGACTTTCTAATTGGTGTTGTGTGTGTGTGATCGTGGTGGTTTTCATGAAGGTGTACATGTGAAATTAGGTGGTAGCTTGAGATGGGAGAAGTGGCTTCAATAATTGGTATGTGAATTTAATTTATTGAACACATGCTTTGTCTTTTATTTGCTGATCATGTGGTGAACTAATGGTGTAAGATTTTTAGAGGAAGTGAGACTAATTCAAACATAAAATAGTTATGGCTAGCCTTGAATATGTATGTATGGAATGAATGGTTTCTATGGTTAGTCTGCGTGAGATTTGTTGACTATTTTCTTCTTCATTTTTGTGCTGGGTTGTGTGTGCTTCTTGTGTTGAATTTTGATAATATGAATAAGGTGGTTTAAACTAATAATGTGTGATGTTGTAGGTTGTGATTATGTGTGTGCATTGTGAGGGAATAGGTGATGTTTAGTAGGAGATGGTGGAAAGTAAACTGGTGTGGAAGGCATGAAAATGTGCCAATTGGTGTGCTAAAATGTTGTGATTTTTGTGTCCTATGTGAGTGGCACGAGAGGCTGCTGTGGGTCAGGTTGCATGGAGGATAATGCTCACATGAGAATGTGAGATGTGTGTGTGGGTAATATGTGTAACCATGATGGTAGGAATCAGAATTGTGTTGTTAGCATTATGCATGGGGTTAGGGGCTAGATTGAGGAGTATTAAGTGGCCTTAGGTTGCATTGAGAGCAAGGGTATATGCATGAGAGTGCTTGTCTTTAGCATTAATCCATTAAAACAATGTAAGGGTGAGTGTGTGTGTAATGTGTGGTGGAAAGGTGTGGGTCGTGGTTCAAGAAAAAAAAGGGGACATGAAAACGTGAGGGCTATTGTGTTGGGCTATAGAAATCCATGGATGTATTGTAATAGGTAATTAATCGAGAGATAAACGAGTCAAAAATGAGATGTAATGCATGATGGGGAATACAAGGAAGAGGGATACTAGCTAGTGCTGTGAAGTAAAGTGAGTGTCTTAGGTTGGAAGGCAATGGTCAAGTTATGTGAGTGTGTGAAACTATGAATTGAATTGTGATGAAGTGGCCCTAGGTGAAAATTAAATAAAACAAGGCATGCTAGTGGGTGTACTGCAAAGGTGAGGATAGGAACTAGACATGGTATGAAAAATATCCTCAAGTGTTGACTTAATAGAATAATACATGTCTTGCTTGTTATTTATTCATGGCCAAAACATGTAAGCATGATAGTTATAATGTGTAGTTTCTAAATGGTTGTTTGTAATTCTTTTTGCTAGCTTAATGACCTATAACATGTGAGTTAACAACTTATGGGTAATGTACACTATGGGTACACAAACAAAATAAGGGACTAAGAGGTTTGCATGGGATCTTAAACATAATATACATAATGTATTAATTTAAGATATGAGAACAATATAATTAAAATGATAATGGCTATGTTCCACTAAAATGGCTAAATGACTCATGTATGGAGTAAAATGACATGAGATGTTAAGCATGACATAATGAACATGACTTTATGATGAAAAAGATATAGATGTCTAGTAAATATGGTATGGAAATGGTTAAATAATAGTAATGAAAAGCATATGCTAAATTGAGTAAAGAGAGAGTGAGAGAGAAAATGTTGTGAGATTGTTGGAATGTAAATGATCAGATAAGTTTATGTAAAATTTAGAATGGCAAGAAAATTAAGCTAGAGAAATTGAGATTACCTTAAAGGCCATTTGGAAATGTAAATGAATTTGGCTTCATGCCTACGATTATATGAAATTGAGATACTTGAGCCTATAAGGGCTAATTGTTTGGCATGAAAGAGGTATGGAAAAATGACCTGTAACTGTCCTAAGAAAAGGACTATCCTAGACTTAATTAAAACATTGCTCATAAAATCTATACATATGGAATTGTGATATTAAATAAATAGCCTTGAATATATTTATGAGTCGAATTTAAATTGGGCTTAGGAAAACAAACCTAAAACTATCTGGTAGGACAAAAAATGACCTATAACTGTCCAAGTCAAATTGTAACTGTTAAAATAAATTCTTATCTGACTGCTAAACATTTTTAAATATTATAAAAAATGATTAGCAATAAAATGAACATAAAAAAGAAATAGAGGGCCCATTAGATAGACACCCACTAGATTGGTTGACTGGTCAACTTAGGGATTAGCAGTTGCTAAACTGTCTGTTTATCAAACTAGGCCGATGCAGCGGTTCGGGTCCACAAGATGGCCCACTATACTAGTTTGCAGGGCAGACCACCATATTACTAGTATATTTTGTTTGTGTATCAGACTATGCTGGTGTAGTGGCGTAGGTCCATAATTAGGCCATTACACTAGTCTACAGGGCAGACCATGGGCCGGAGCAGTGACCGAGGTCTACAAGGTGTGCCATTGCACTAGTCTGTAAGGCAGACCACAGGCTGGTGCAACATTTGGGGTCCAAAATGAGAATCATTGCATAGTTTTATTTCCCTCATTAGTCAAGTGTGTTCAAATGTAGTCTATCTAGTTGGGCTATGCAATAATTTAAATATTGCTTCTAAGGATAGTAAATCTCTTGAACAACTATTTGAATTAATTGAGGAAATTAGCACATAGTCCTATCTTAGAAATTAAATAATATTAATATGGGTAATAAAATGACTAAACTAAGTAGTGTAATTAAATAAAAGAGAAACTAAACAGTGGTTTCAATTGAATGGTTATCTCTGAGGAGAACACAATACTTAACTTTGGCTAAGAAAAAAAAGGACATCCTTAGTGGCGTTAGTATAAACATCAAGTGGGCCAATGTTGCATATTTAATAGACTATAAAATGTAGAAGATTATAATGTAAGCACAATAAAATAATTAAAGGTAACTCAATGGCCAAAGGGAAAATTATTTAGCTGTTGATAGAGATACATCAGTTGCCTGAGTGACCAAGAATAATATAGTTAGTTTTACATGGATATTACATGTTAAATTGCTTTTAAGGTGAGTAAATCATATAATATGAATAAAAGTAACTATTTGGGTGTAAAATATGAGACATGCTTTTGATTAATTAAATTCACCACTGAGTTTTATACTCAGTGTACCAGTGTCTTAGTGTGCAGGTAAGCAAGGGTAGCAGTTAAGCCTCGAGGTACATGCAGTGCAATAGCAAAGACAATGAGAGCTTTTAGTTTTATATATTTAATTGTATCTAGTGGCACTCATGTAATAGTTGTACGTTATATGTCTAGCATGCTTAGAAGCTACTGAGGATTTGTGAATTTAAATAAACGGAAACATGTATATAAAGGCCTTTGCGATGTAAATAATTTACTTGTATGATACTTGAACAATTTGAGCTTCATTTTTGTTTTAATAATGTAGGCTTGAGGCCTATATAATT
The DNA here is from genome assembly GCA_948208565.1 of Hura crepitans. Taxonomy (NCBI): domain Eukaryota; kingdom Viridiplantae; phylum Streptophyta; class Magnoliopsida; order Malpighiales; family Euphorbiaceae; genus Hura; species Hura crepitans. The sequence continues at coordinate 11,937 of CANXYI012231716.1, read as the reverse complement.
ATGATACCTAGAAGGCCAACAAGGCCCAAAGTTGTTAGAATAGAAGATATGATGATTGGAAATGTCTTATGAAGGTGGAAAATTCTTAGGATATCACCTAGACAATCATTGTGTTGTCAAAATTTTTATATTAAATAAAATGACATACCGAGGGATTTTAAGACTTATTACACCATAAATATAAGCATTTTAAGGATGGATTAATAAATTAAGGTAAATACAAATAAATAAATGAATATTTAATAAGTGTTAAACAGATGAACCTCTAGGTAATTTTAAAGATGGTTGACTTGATAGGAAGTGCACCATTTATCAAAATTCTTTTGGAATTTGATAAGGGTGTCACATTCTTCTTTGGTGAGCTTACCTAAGTATTAATAGGGGATACATAGGTTTAAATATAGGGCTAATTAAGTCCAATGACTTCTCATATTTAAAGTGTATGCTAGAATAATGGCATATAACATTTAAGTCTTGTTTGAAGTGAAATTAGGCTGGGCCCATTCCAAATAAAAGGCACAATGCTTTTGGCATCACTTTAAATGAGTTTAAATGTAATAAGCCCCCAAAACAATCACAATGTAGTCACAAGCCCTTAAAGGCTTATGGTTCCCACAAGTAGGGGTCCTTCTTAATGGGTTTTCCTAATTAAGGGTAATAGTGACTATTTTGTTCATTATTTGATATTGTGACGCCCCTCACTTGATTAGCTTTCGGATCAGAATGGAGGACAACACATAACTGATATCAAGTTTCTATATATCAGAATCACTTAAAACTTTCTAACAAACTTAGTTATCATACAACATCAAAAACACATGCTTGATAAAACCATTTGATAAGTTAGGCTATTCAGGGTCATCGTGTCAAAAGTCGATAGCATAAATGCTATTTGGTGATACAATCCGAAATAATAACCTATAAAGAAACACACTTCATAAAATTCTCTTACATTCGATACTACTACACAATCTCCTTTATTGCAATAAGATTAAAACTTAATATCTATCTTTAATATATAACAATGTGAATCTAGATCAAATGCAACATAATGAGCATTATACCCTTAAGAATACCATCTAAGCAACACATACACATATACTTATATATGCAAACTATCTTTAAAATTATAAATATACAACCCTTGAACATAATAGGCCCATGGCTGTATAAGTACATATGAGTGCCAAAATCTAAACCAACTTCTTATCTATTACGATTAAAACTACATATATCCAAATAGAAGCATCTCCACTTAGATTGTCCTCATCTACTGTAACATGTAGCTTCTACATATTCATAGACATATGGGCCTACACATCACAAAAACACACACAATGCGCTAAGCTTCACAACTTATTGGTGTATCTAAGAATATAAGGCTTAAGCATTCATGCATATAGCCACAAGTTTTTATCTCTATACCAAAATAATTGAAATAAAGATACTATAAGTTATATATATATACATATTTAACACACTCAAAATGTTTTGACATATTAACTACATTTTTTTGTTAACATTATTAGATTAATCTAGTTTATACCTTAATAAATGCCAAACATGCATGTAACATCATTTACTATATTTATATAACTCATCATATGCTGCATACTTATCAATTATTTATTATTGACTTAGTTATTTCCATTTCTTCTTATAATCATGAAATTCCTTAAACTAATCTTACTTAGATTATAAAATATAATAAAACACATGACTTAACCAACATCTAACATATATCATATAGTTTTTATACTTAGCATGATTCGGCTTACTATACATTAACATGCAACCAATTACATACTTGTATCATGATAGGTTCATGTAACTATTTAACCCTACCTATAACCTCATTACCATACTAATGCTACAATTATATGCCCATTTCTTACAATTACATATTCATTCACTAATAGGTTTAAGTAACACATTCGACATTACACATGATCCCACACAATTTAACTCATTCAAGTACTTGCCTATAATTCCAATTACCTATTTTAAACATTACATATTCATCTATATATTTATATCGTGTAATTTCATTTCCTAACATCAAGAGATAACAATTATAATTAAAAGGGCATGCATGCATGGTTATCCTACTTAAACTCATTCTACATGTCATTCTTCATAATTATAACACTTATTAAGTTTTAACTACACATAAACATCATGCATCATAATACATTGTATTGACATACTCTTTACTCTGCTTCCTTTAGGATCTTAAATTTATGCATACATGCATACATTCACACTTCATTATAATATAGAATGATTCATCACATTTTTTCATCATATTTAGGCATATTCCATATTAGATTCATATAATAGATCCACACATAATTATTCCATCCTCATAAATAGTTTCTACAATTACATGCCAAACTTTAAGTTCATTATAAGTTTACATTATGTTATTTGAACCATTGATAAAAGGTGTCGTGCATGTACAGTTATGTTTCTACAAGTTATACAATATTATCAACTTTTTAATATTAGGTTAAATAGTTTCACGCCTTCTTTAATTATGTAAACATTTTAATTTCACATACTCAATAGACAAGATCTTGATACTGGATAATAGGAACTTTATTGGCCATAGAGGCCATATAGAGGATGAATCAAATTTGGGACCACAGAGGTCATGACTGGGACCATAAAGGTTATAGTGGAGACCACAGAGGTCATGGCTGGGACCACAAAGGTCATAATCATATGTAAGCCTGAAGGTGAAAAACTAGGGCTCAAAGGCCATATTCGAGGGCTTGAAAGCCATATACTGGGGTGCAAAGGACATAAATAGGCATTAAAGTACCTTAGCAGCTACTATTCTCCCTAGTTGATCGGTCAACCTATCAAGATTAGGTTGTTTACATTCATATAGGCATTACATTTATTTAATTATGTTTCACAAAATTACATTTGATTTATATAAATCTCAATGTGCATATATTAATGGTTGCATAGAATTAGGATAGTAACATTTCTATTTCCTTAAGGATTCATTATAAATTGTCATTCCCAAATTCTAAGCCTTTTGGCCAACTCATCATCATGAGGGATATAATTAACTTATCTCTTGTATGGCCATTCAGCCAACATGCTTCATCTTATTACTATCATGCCAATCAGAGTAGCATACTTAGCTCATAGCATACAATGAATTACATATTGCCTTACATAACATAATCAATATTTATAATCACATCTTGTTACATATCTTATTTTTATTTCATATGTTTACACATGCATACATTTATACTCATAGTTTTCCATAAGTTTCTTAGAAAAACATAATGTATAGTTTTACTTATAGCATTTAGAATTAACACTTACTTTTATAAGCCTATATCCCATAATAAAATTCAGTCTTCAAGAGGCCCTCTTACATTTTGATTCTTTCTCTTACGTAACATTTTCAAAATGATAATTAAGATGAGAAATCATAAAATTACCATTTTCACCAATTATACCACTTAACTCATAGTGCTATTAATGTCTTCAATCATGCATAATGCGTAAGTCTTTAAAGAGCATTAAAAGTTTACAACTCACCTTTTAAAAACTTATATCACTTAACAATTTTGGTTTAAAACTCACACAAGCACTAACTTCATCTCACTATAATATTTTTAAGAATTCAAACTATTTATGAAATCACTTAATTATAATTTATATTCATTACCTTACTTACTTTTTTATAAGCTCACCAATTTCATGTAATTGCTAACACATTACATCTAGTAATTTCATTTAATCATCAAATTCCATATGCCTCTACCATTTGGCCATCATTGCATACAAATACACACTTGACTTTTATTGACCATATCAACATTATTGTGTGCTTATACATCATTTAGACTAATGTGCATATTCATCACCTTACATCAATAAATTTCATTACAAATCCTCTAATTATCTACTTTAGTGTTAATCATTCAACGTATTCATTTCAAGTTATAATTCCTTATGATTTACAACCTACACATACATATACTTCATCTCTTAAAATTTTGGCTAGCACTAGATCACACACTACACTTGACTTTTATTTGATATATCATCATTATTATATGCTTAAACATCTTTTAAACTAATGTACATACTCATCACATGCTTTATTTACATGTATCAACAACACATACATATTTAAACATATAATTAGCTCATTTAGTCTTGAATACACATACCTATTTAGTCTAAAAAGGACGTTAAGCACTTCACTATCTTCTCTTTCCCTTTTCCTTTAATCTTCTCTCCTTTTTCCCCTCACATAATAATCATACACAAACAAAAACCCAATTAAAATTCCATACACGTCTAAAACTTCAATTAAATTTATAGGGCTTCAATTGGGACCTTAATAAACCTTTAAAAATTGTTATAACTTAGGCTTACCCTAAAAGTTATCACTATTCACCCAAAACCCCAAAATTTAAATTTCTTTTTCCCTTAAATATGATGTATGCCCCTTGAAAGAACTTAATAATGGCTAAAAATGATTTGTGGTGGTGAGAAATGGTTGCTTAAATGAAGAGGAAGAACTCAAAAGCTTGGTTTTATCTCCCTATGGTTGACGATTTCTTCTAGAGAAGAAAGGGCTGATTTGTTTTGTTCTTTTTTTTCCTTTCCTTTAATTTTGCTATTAGCTTATATACTCCTCCAACCAATGGCTATGATTGATTCATTTAAAAAATGCAATGCCTTATGTTTATAACCCATGAAAATCACTTAAAAATCTTTTTGTATTTCTTTTGCCAATTTCTTTCATCAATTAATATGTCTTATGATCTTAAATAATCTGACATAATATTACTCAATGGTCTTGAACAAAACACATACAAAAACCTCAAAAATATGATATCAAACAACATTTTTCCCTTGTTTGATTATTGGAAAATTCTCTTGATAGTCAAAAATTTTAATTCCAATCCTTTTGGACTCTATTAAATATTTAAGTATCAGGTTATGACATTCCTATGTTAATTTGGCCAAAAACATTGGAATTAGGGGGTTTAGCCCTGACTATGTTACTATTCATATTAGATTGCTGTAAAAACTTCATTAGTGATTTTAACCTTCTTAATGACCTTATTTTCATTTCAATTTTTGCCTATAAGTATATTATAAATAATACTTGCTTTTGATCAAATTAGTGTGACCTAGGTCTTAAAAAATGCTATTCATATCTTAGAAAGTACTATTCATAACTCTAAGATTTTTGGGTGTTACACTTTTTTCCCCTCTTATAAGAATTTCATTCACAAAATTTTTATGCTCCCATTATCTGTTATGCCATCAACTTGTATTTTCTTCTGCATTCATTCCAAATTCATGCTCTTATTTAACCCTCTCTATACTTTGCTCGATATTATATGACATCTCTTATCTTCGTATCATCATATGTTTTAAGCTTATCTCTTATAATCATTCATCAACTTAATTCCTTATAATTTTTTTACTTCCTCTCTTAAACACCTTATGAGGGTTCATGATATATAGACATCCATGTCATAAAGTTTTCCTTATTATCCTTCTTCTATAACATATCCCTTGCCACTTATTCGATCCCATTTCACTCAATATTTCTCTCCTTCTTAGTCCAGACCAAATCTTATAAGTACTTCAATCTATAGATCCTTAACAATAAGTTACTTTGTCTTATATAATCATCTTAATAACATTCTTTGTCATATCCATCTTTATACAATCAGTTCCATCTATGTTTATGCATATAAGTCTTCTCTTTCTTCCCATCTATCTTTAACCATTGTAGATTTCATCACATCTATGTCCACCCTTTCTTATATCATTCACCTGTATAGGTGTGTCCTATTAAATTTCCAGTTCAATTAGGGCAATATTCATATATGAAAAAAAAAGTGTTGTGATTATACATGTACGATGATGTCATTGATGATGATAACATGTTTATGCATTTTGTTGTGATAATCCACATATAATATAATGCATAACCTAGCCCCAGTATATCTTGTGCCAATGAAAATTGCCCTTAATATTAAGGAAAATTTAGTAGGAACACCAGAAACATCAAACTTTTATACACTCGAAGACTTCTTTTAGTATTATGTCTAACAATACCTTAATTCTTATTCCCTGTTGATGCATTTACATGTACCCTTTAATTATATTACATCAAAGAATCTTCACTTATTCTAGTAGCCCTGTACTCCTTTTGATTAATCCTTTTATTTATATTAATTAGCCTTTTGTGTTAACCACAATCCTAATGTATCGATTTAGACCACTTTTTACCTTTACTTCTTTTTGAGGTTTTAGGAACTCACCTTAACCATGTTTGGCCATATTGAAGAAAGAAACTTATCAAAACCCAACAATAAATACTTATGCTATACATAAGCTTAAAATTATGGCATTCATATGAAACTTTTACACCTAGGAACGCCTAAACTGTTGCTCTGATACCAAAACCAATATCAAACTTCCATATATCCGAGTCAGTTAAAACTTTCCAACAATCTTGGTTATCATACAACCTTAAAAGCACATGCTTGATAAAACCATTTGATAAGTTAGGCTATTTGGGGTTGTTGTGTCAAAAATCTAGTAGCATAATGGCAATTTAGTGACATTATCCCAAATAGTAACCTATAAAGAGACATACTTCATAAAATTCTCATACATCTCATACTACTACACCATCTCCTTTATCACAATAAGAATCACGTATTAACCACACATGTTCACGTCATACATCAAAATCAAACTCAATATCTATCATTAACACGCAACAATATGCATCAAGATTAAACCCAACATAATAAGCATCATAGCCTTAAGAATGCCATTTAAGCAACACACACCACACACATACTTATGTATACAAACCATCTTTAAAGATTATAAATACATAACCCTTGAACATAATAGGCCCATCGCCTTTACAAGTGCACATGAGTGCCAAAATCTAAACCTACTTCTTATTTATTACAATTAAAACTACATATATCCAAATAGAAGCAACTCACTTCGATTGTTCTCATTTGCTGTAACCTATAGCTTCCATGTACTCATAGACATATAAACCTAAGCATTGCAAAAACACAAACGACATGTTAAGCTTCACAACTTAGTGGTTTATCCAAGAATATAAATCTAAACATTCATAAATATAACAACAAGCAATTATAATCCATTTTTACCTCGATACCAGGTTAATTAAAATAAAGATACTCTATGTTACACACACACATACATATGCACATACGTACATGCATACATATAAGAGGCACTTAACACACTCAAAATACTTTAACATAGTAACTACATTTTTTGTTAACATTATTGCATTAATCAAGTTTATACCTTAATAGTTGCCAAACATGCATGTAACATCATTTAATATACTTATATAATATCTCATCATATGCTACATATTTATTAATTATTTATCATTGACTTAGTTATTTCCATTTCTTCTTTATAGTCATGAAATTCCTTAACCTAAGCTTACTTAAATTATAACATATAATGAAACATATGATTTAACTAATATCTAGCATATATCATGTAGTTATCATGCTTAGCATGATTCTGCTTATTATACATTATTATGCACAAATTACATACTTGCATCATAATAGGTTCACATAACTATTTAACCCTACCTATAACCTTATTACCATATTAACCCTATAATTATAAGCCTATTTCTTACAATACATGTTTGTTCACTAATAGGTTTAATTAACACGTTTGACACTACAAATGCCACTACATCATTTAACTCAATCAAGTACTTGCCTATAATTTTAATTACCTATTTTTAATGTTACGTACTCATCTATATGTTTATATCATGCAATTTTATTTTCTCACATCAAGAGATAACAATTATAATTAAAAAGGCTTGCATGTATGGTCATCCTACTTAAACTCACTCTACATGTCATTCTCATAATTATAACACCTATTAAGCTTTAACCACACATAATCATCATACATCATAAAACTAATATGTTTTATTGACATACTCTTCACTCTACTTCTATTAGGATCTTAACTTTATGTATACATGCATACATTTACACACATTTTGTTTTTAGACTTCATTATAAGATAAAATGATTCATCACACTCTTTCATTGTATTCAGGCATATTCCATACTAAATTCATATAACCAATTCACATATAATTATTCCATCCTCAAATTTAGCTTTTATAATCACATGCCAAATTTCAAGTTCTTTATATGCCTATGTCATGTTATTTGAATCATTGATAAAAGATACCATACATGTATAAAGCCATTCAATATCATCATTGTTATGTTTCTACAAGTTATACAAAATTATCAACTTCTCAATATTAGATTAAATAGTTCCACACCTTTTTTAATTATGTAATCATTTTAATTGCCCATGCTCAATAGAAAAGATCCTATTGCTAGATAATGGGAACTTTGTGGGCCATAAATGCCATATAAGTCATGAATCAAATTAGAGACCACATAAGTGGGGTCATGTAATACCTCGATAATTTTCAGATTTATGAATAGTGTATCTCAGGATCATGAATAGTGATTCTTAAGAAATGGACAATATTTTCTTATTGATTAGGAGATTAAGATATAAGTATGTTGTGTATAAAATTTGGTATGGATATAAAGACGTTTGTAAGTCAAATAAGTGATAATGAATAAGATTGTGAATAGTAAATCTCGAATCCTGAATAGTGATTTCAGGTATGAGAATAGTGTTCCTAACCTTATTGATCATGGACATATGTTACAAACTATATATGTTTATAGTTTGGCGAAGAAAGAAGAACATTTAAATGAAAATTGAATGATATCGTGCATGTATGTGAATAATACTATTTGAGAGTGAATTGTACCTCCCAGGACCCAAAATGTATTAATGTTACTAGATGAAAAGAAATATTATAAGATATTTTTGGGTAAAGTTTGGAAAGGAAAAAACATCATTTAGGAGGTTAAAAATAGAAGTTAAGTTTTTTACAATAGTGTACTATGAAACACAGTTAAAGCTGAACCGTAAAATAATTTTGAAAGTGCTCAGATGAACCCAAAAATGCCACATCCTGAAGCTTAAATATTCTAAGGAATAGAATGGTATAGGTATTGGAATTTTTAAACCATGGGAAGTATATTATAAAAATTGGGTAATGATAAAAGTAGTGATTTTTATTGAATTTTTGAGCAAAAATTTTTTAGGACTTCTAAGAAATAATATGTATAATTATTTGGGATCATATTCAATTATTAATGATGAAAGGAATTGAAGAATAAAATTAAAGTGGCTTAAAAGTGTATTTATGGGCTTATTTTAATATAGGCCCTTGGATCTTTTCTTAGATTGATCTTGGCTTTTGATGAGGGAGTATAAAAGGGAAAAAAATCTACCTATAGGCAAAAACTAGCCCCTACTTCTTTCTTCCTCATGCCATTTCCATTAAGCTTTCTACCATTTTTGCTTCATTAAGCTCCCTTTAAGCTTGATTTAAACACAAACTACACCTCAAATCAACTTTTAAGGGTAGCTAAAGTAGATTTAGGGTGGAAGTTAAAGAGAAGATGGATTAAATTAGAAGAAATTTTGAATGGAAAATGCTTGATGAATAGTGACACCCATTCAAGTAAGTGTTCATTTTCGATCTTTGATATTTTTCTAAGGTTTATTTGAGTGTTAATAAGAGTTAAATATGGTTGATTTGAAGAATTAAAGCATATATGATTTATTATGAAGTTATGAATATTGATTGGGATTATATTCTAGAGGAGATGAGAAGGAAACAAAGGGAAAGGATTAGAGATGGTTAAAGAAGGCTCAAAAGGGTATTTTAATGCCATTAAGTTAAGTTTATGCCTTATAGTTTGTGTACAAATGATTTTAAGTTTCAAAAGTATGTGTTCTAGTGCATAAAGTGTGTATGCTAAATTGATTATTTTGGTGCAAATGATATATGATAGTTGTAAAATGTGGAATACATGTATAATGCCTTAAATCGATGATTAAAAATCATATGTGTATGTGAAATGCTTGATGGTAGAAAACTAAGTGTGAAAATGAGTAACATTGCTGTCTAGAGCAACCATTAAAGCAGCAGGTCTATGCTGGCTATAGCAACCATTAGAGCAGTAGGTTTATGCTCTCTAGAGTAACCATTAAAGCAGCAAGTCCATGCTAACTAGAGCAATCGTTAGAGTAGTAGGACTATGCTGTCTAGAGCAACCATTATAGTTGCAAGTCTAGGTTGCCTAAAGCAACATCTAGAATAAAAAGCATGGTATGATGTAATCATATATAATTATGAATAATAATGATATATTTAATGTGATTAAGATGTAAGAGAATGATTTATATGCATTTTTCTATGATAAATGAAATGGGCATAATAAAAGGAAATCATGAGATATGATGCATGTTCTAAGTATGATAGAGCATGTGATAAAAGTGTATGTATATATATATAAGCATATGTAAAAGTATTTTGGCATGTTGCTCTTAAAGTATGAAATCATTATGTGTATATTTCTAGGGCATAATGGATTAATATTGACAATCTTGAAAGTCTATAACAACCTCTAAAATAGAATGATGAGTGCCAAAAGTAATCTCTAGGGCAATGAATAAAAATGAACCATGATGAGAATCTGATCTATTGTGTTTATAGCTTGTTAATCTATAAAATGCAATGATGATATAAAATAAGTATATGTTATGTTATATGTAGAAATTGAGTATGTAAAGCTATAAATGTATAAGAGTAACCTAAAGGTGCATTTTATGAATGAGATCATGATGAAATATGTTATGGCATTTATGTAAATAGATCTATAATAATGATGTATATTATGTAATTCTAAGATATGTGGTATAAAATGCAAATATGGTAATAAGGCAATTTGCCTAAGTTAAGCATATTGTATGTATTGTGAACATGCATGTATGAACTTGAATGTGTTATGATGAAAGTTGTCATAAGTGTCTTTAAAACATGAATTATGATATGGCATTTGTCATGATTATAGTCAAATGACCTATGGCATGTAGTTGTGTGTATGTTGCCTATTATGTAAGCTATGAATAATGCATGACCATATAGATGAGAAGGATCATGTGAACATGTAATGACATGTTTAATATAATAAGAATCTAATTGAACATGAAAACAAACTGTTGGCATTAAAATGATGATATGATAAGATGGATGACATATGGTAGTTGTGAAATGCCAAAATACGAAATGAGCTTATGTTAGAGCTGAATGGCCTAATCTAGAAATTGATGGGTGCTTAAGGCATTCATTGGGTAATTATGACATAATAATATGGATAAAAGGCAAGAATGGCCTAAATTGATTAAAAGAATAAATTGCTTATGACAATGTTTATTATGTATAAAAGATGAATATGTTGATGTATTAATTAATGCATTTATATTACATAAAGGGTAATATTGTGACAACCCCTACTAGATTCCAAAAGAAATTCGATAGGTGATGCACTTCCTGCTAGGTCACCAATCCTAAAGTTGCTTCAGGTGTACAGTTGTCTCGCATGACCCTTTTGATTTTCCTAAGAATGATCAAACCGAAGCAGCTTAAGGCTTAACTTATGCCTCACTCCTTGAGTCTAGGAGGACGAGAAGAAAGCTAAAGGAATCTAGGGCCACTCCTTTTTAATTACCTTAGGGGGTGCGAGTTGGGTACCACAAGGTAAGAGTCGCCACCCGATGGAGTTGAAAAATAGAAATCCCTTGTGGGGCAAAATTAGAGCAGTTTTGAACCCTACTCTTATTTATACCTCAATTTAATACGGAAGTTTGGATTGAATTTATGACGCTACTCCTTTTCTCAAGTGATTTTTTGTAATTAAAGTAAATCATGCATTCATGTAGAAAAAGTTACAGAATATATTT
>CANXYI012231556.1:0-11609 GCA_948208565.1 Hura crepitans | reverse complement strand
AGAGTCTTAGGGTGATTACAGACTTTATGACCCGAAACACCTAATATAATATTCCTTGTAATGCATGATTACAGTATGGTAGCCTATATGCTTATATGATGATGATATGACATATATTGTGTATTATAGCCTATTAATATGTGTTATATGAAGTTACGGTATATTTTTGGCATGTTGGATATTTAAAGGCATGATTATTGCTTGATATGTGTATGTTTGTAAATAAGTCACTGAAAATGCATTTTTGTGATTTTAAAATCGCATAAAACTTATGTGCATATATAAGCATGCTTAACTAACCTTTTTACAAGTTAAAGTGATTACACCACTAAGCAAAAGCTTAGTGCATTGCTTGTTTATAATGCGTAGGTAATAGGGTAGTAGATTAGAGCTAAAGCTTCTACATTTAGGAGACACGAAGATAACCCCTGCATGGGTATTTTTGTACTTTTTGTAATAATAATGATGATGTAAATGTTATAATTATATAGTTAGTGGGCTCTTGTGATCCCGAAGGGATTAGGTCTAATTTGCATTTTGCAGTGGGTTTTTGTATCAAATATTTTCACTATGGATTTTACTTTATGCTTCTCACATGTTGTATGTTGATTAATGATATTGAATGTGAGATTGATGATTATGGTGAGCCTGATGCTCATTGTGTTTATGTTGTGTTTAGAGGGTCAGGAGGACCGATTGGAGTTGGGGATGATTTTATTAATGATATAGAAGTGTTTTAAAATGGGTAAAAATTTGGGAAAATGCCTTTATACAGCCGTTATGCTGCCTAATTTCCAATATGATAGCCCCAATATTTACCTTGATCTGCTTGCCAAAAAGGTTTTTAATATTTTATTTCATTTTTGAGTCAAGAAATGTTTCCTTATATAAAAGTTTTAAATTTTAACTGATTTTGGATAATGAAACTAGATAACATTTTACGTGCGCATATCCCCCGTTTGGGTTCGGTGTATGGATTGGGCGGAGGGCACCACACTTACATATCTTATCCCATAACATAAACAACCATCACTAACACCATCATGTATCTCAACAACTCCACAATCTATGATAATAGCATTAACGGTGTCAGTTTAGGTTATTGTATTATGCCTTAGGCGATAGTTAATGTATGGCACCACTCGACTTAGCCACTTCTTGTATAACATTAGGGTATAACCTACTACTTCCCTTTCCTACTTTAATAGGGTCTACTCGCTTACCTTGATTACTATAGAAAAACTATCACCTATCAGCCTTATTACAATGTAGCAGTTTGAGGAAATCAATCTTAGATACTAGCACTTATGTAAGACAACTAGGAACAAGAAACCTATGCTCTGATACCACTAAATGTGACACCCCTAACTGGATTCCCAAAGAACCCGACAAGCGATACACTTCCCGATAGGTCACCCATCATAGGATTACTCCAGGAGAAAACTCCTTAATACTTATGGACTATGTTAAAACCCTATCAGATGTAACTTAGATGTCCAGTTTAAACCTTATACACATGCATACATGGTCTGATAGAATCAGACAAAGCCTTTACAGACCCTTTATAAGTCTCAGAAGAATTGGGCAGCATAATAGCTATTCAGGTAATATACCAAAAATTTTCTAACACCTATTAAAAACACTTCTATATACAACAATCTATAACCTCCACCTAGACCCTTCTAGTCCCCCAATCAAACAATAGTACATCTCATATATGTCAAAATCAAACACATAGGGCCTCAGGCCCATAAATATAAAAATGACAAGCAAGCCTAAACAAACCAAACACCTATTTATTTATAACTAATTTCTTGAGTTTACAGACTTTTGTAGTTCTAAGCATGATGGATACATAACCTATAGTTCTTACATGAGTGCTTACTATATACATGAATACACAAAAATATTTAGGTCTTTACTATCTCCACTACTACACTACATGCACTATAAGGTAAGACAGCTATCCTTACTTACCTGTACACCAAAACACTAGTATGCTCAGTATAAAACTCAATGGTGAATTTAATAAATTAAATCATGTCTTATGCAAGCACATAAATGCTTTAATACCCTAGTAACAAAGGATTTATGTATATAAGTCCCATTAAAAAAATCCAATAACATTTCATTTACATATATTTCATTAGCCAAGTCATTACAGTAATGCCAAACACATGTAAGTCATAATATAATGGTTTAGGTGTAGTGTATGAGTAACATGCTAAATAATTAATGCCATTTAGATATTATGTCATATGTCCTTTAAATTTACAAAATGCCACTATGATAATTTTATTCAGTTTATTGCTATAATTTATTCCAACCATTCTATTATCCCTAAGTGCATTATTTAAATTATTAAATTGGCCCAACTAGGTAGACTACACTTACAAACACTGAAATAAGAGCAAACTAAAAGATGTACAGTGGCCCACATTCTAGACCCTAACTGTTGCACCGGCCACCATAGCCTATATAGATCAATTCATAAGAACCTCCCAAGAGGCAAAATGCTAAATAACTATGCATAAGGATCAATTTATAGACTGCCTAAGACGTTGATCATATTAAATAATCCATCATGGCTTACCTAGCATACTATTGCAATAGCCCCTCTAGGGACCTTTGCTGTTGCACCCGGATAGTTTGATATCCAATCAATGAAAAGAAGTGTCTTTCCTATAGACTAGTGCAGTGGCTCAATTATGAATCTTGGCCACTGCACTAGCCTAGTTTGATAATCAGACAGTCTAGTAGCTACAATCCCTAAGTTGACCAGTCAACCCATCTAATGGGTGTCTAACTAATGGAACTTTATTTTACATTCATTTATTTATTGATCATCATTTTATAATATTTAAAAATGTTTAACAGTTAGTTATGAATTTATTTCCATAAACAAATTTTGACTTGAACAGTTATAGGTCCATTTTGGTCTTATTAGATAGTTATGGGTATATTTTTCTAAGCCTAATTTAATATAATTCCATTGGCATAATTAAGTCTATTTTATTCCATTAATTAAAGCCCTATTACATCTAATTTATGAATCACATTCAAGCTAAGTTCAGTCAAGTTATTTTATAGGACAGTTATGAGTCATTTCTATTATTTACATACACAATTACAGGCCTAATACTGGCCTTATTATGGGCATTATTCCCATGCCATTCTTAATCAACATTTGATACAATCATCAGCCCAAATCCAAGTTTATTTATAACTTTCAAGTGACCCTTAAGGTAGCCTTAATATTCCATTTAAATAAATGTACAAAAGGTCTCAAACTTTTAGTTCCATTCTATGCCATTTTAATCATATTTAGGCTAACTTAATCACTTAAATTCTAGCACTTTCAAACCACATTCTAACTCAATTTAACATAGCTTTTCTTGCTATTATTTAACCATTTTCATGCCATATATCTCACATATGTGTACCTATTTCCACTATAAAGTCATATTCCCCATGTCATGCTTAACATGCATTGTTATTTAACACACATTTTAGCATGCTACAATATATTCATCATATCTTAATTTCCATACATATGTCTTGGCCAAAAAGGGATAATGTCCATAATCATGTTTTTACTAACATTTAATCATACATACAAATATCATAACATGCCATAACACATATACATGCACACATACTACATGCCATGCAAACCAAGTCATAGTAAAGATTAAACATGCCATAGCTATAACCTAACCTCACATTAACTGATTTGTTTTTGCTAATTCTATCACACATGCATATAACCCCATTCTTAATGTGCCATTATCTACCCAATAACCCAAGCTCCACACATCACACACATGCCTTACCAACTAAGCACCTCTCACCCATATTTATATCCTAACCTTATACATGCATTTTCATTAGTTTGCCACACACATATATCTTATTTTATCATTCTAACAAGAAGACACACATACCTGTGTCCCATGTTCATGCCTTCACCCATAAGTTAACATACATACTAGCCATCTTTTACTATTTTAACATAAGCACACATACATGTACTCTTTACAACACATTTTATGCTATTGCACCACTCATATAGGTTTTAGCCATACATGTCACACACGTGAACATGCATTATTTTTTTAAGTTCACCACTTGTACATACTCTCCGAAGCTAATATCCTATTCATTGTTGTTCACTCATTATAGGCATAATTTACACAACATAAATTTAAGTTTTACCTGTTGGCTAAATCAAATTTGATGTCCTATTGTGTCTTTCCTCACTATATATACTAACCACCTATTATAGCCATACATATTAATCATATAGCATCATATGTTTTACATATAAAACTTAATCCTTGATTTTGAAACCAAGGCACCCTTTTTATACCTCACGGCTTTGCATAATAACAAACATAATCATATCCTTTGCATCACACACACACAAAAATCATGTCAATACATAACACACACACACCCTTTCCTCCTAATTCATTTATTTCATGAAGTCCACACACCCTCCTACCTCTTGGTTCCATGTAAACACCACCCTTTTACCACACAAAATTAGCATCCATACTTACATGAAAAATTAGTATTGTTATTACTCATTTCAAGCATTAATTTCACGCTACTTGTACAATAAAACTCCCAAGGTAAAGAATTAAGGCATGTTGGAATTTAATGAATTCACATACCTATTTAAGAAACCAAGCTCCCTTGTAACACTCTTTCCCTTTAACTTTAAGCTTAAGAATCTCGTTGGTGTCCTCACGTTTTCCACCTTTAAAAATATGACCAAAATTAAACACATGCTTAATCAAAATTTCTATTTATGTAAACATGTTTAAGAGGGAGAAATTCATCAAGAACTAAAATAAAAATTAAAGGAACCAGTTTACACTAAGATTTAAGTTCTTAGTTGCCTATTGACTCAATTGCTTCTTTCTTGATTTTCCTTGCATTTTTGGGCATCTTGTGGACTCCTTAACCTTTAAAATAAAATTCCTCACTTGAAATGCTATCTTTTACTGGCAATTGAAAGAGGATACAGGGTTGGAACAACCATGGAAAGATGAAGAAAAATTAGAAAAACATGGCCAGAAAAAATGAGAAAGAAAGAAAGGAAAAAGAAAAGAAAGTGAGGAAAGGTTGAGTCGATTTTACTGAAGTGGCAAGGGGTAGAGATGAAGTGTCCCCTCCTTAAGCCTTTAGCCCTTACATGGCTAGGTATCATACAAAACTGCAAAAAGTGCCTCGGGTCGCACCCTCGAAACTCGATTTTTCGATAAATAAGGCTGCCATCTTTGGGGAATTTTTAAAAATCACTCAGATGCCAAAAAATTATATTGTTTATTCTTAAAATATTTATTTAGTTCCAATTAGATGTCTATAAAATTTCACGGCAAAATTCCTTTGGGAAGTAAGCAAACAAAATTTTTGTGAATCTCGATTTCTCGACAGAATTTTGGGGAATTTTAAAAATTCACTAGATCTCAAAAAATTATTATGTTTGTTTCAAAAATCCTTGAATAGCCTTATTTAGGGGGATGCAAAATTTCATAGCCAAATTCCTTCGGGCAATAGGCTAGTGAAAATTCTCGAAAAACCACAATTTTGCTGAAATACCAAAAAATTCTCAAACGACCTTAGAAAATTAAAATTCCTTCTCTATTAGCCTTGTTATAATTTTTAACCTTCAAGGTATGATATTTTTATGTCCATCTAGCTCATCCCGAGTCATTCTCGACTTAACTTAATTTGAGCCTATAGCCCACTAGATTACAACCCGAAATAATTTATTAGTTCTACTAAATTTTAAAATTTAGTCATTTTCACCCTTTTTTAGCCTCGTAAAATTTAAAGGATAGTGTACCCTACCTCGAGCCTCATGAAGGTGACTTGGCACTCTGAGTGCACTTTCCAAGTCTCGAGGTACTATTCTCGGAGCCGCGGTGTATAGGCATTATAGCTTTATCATCATGTAATAACTCATTTGTAATAATTATCACATATAATGCCTTAACACACTAAGGCCATCAACGTTATACCATTCGGCTATAACAACATACACACACACAATTGTCAATTTCTCATTCTCACATCCATTTTACATGAGCATAATCATTGGCATTAATTTCATTCCATAGACTATATGTAACTCACACACTTGTAATTGTACATAAGCCACTCAACCAAACCATCATCCATGCATAAAAATTACATCCTTTAACATTACGCATAACATATAAATTCATTATACTCATTATCATTCATGTATTCATGCAACTTATATAATATGCCTAATATCAAGCATATGCATACACATGTATGTCATAAGGCTATTCAACTATCAAGCCACCATACAACATTCACCATTATTCATTCATCTTACACATATTATCTCATGTCCATATTGTAATGCTTGCAAATCTCAATTTCATGAACAGTACTCTCAAGGCATAAATTGTGTCTCCCAAGATGCCAGGGTAGCGTATGATGGCTACAAGCTAGAAAATGAAGAAAATGAAATAATTAAAACTTTTAGCAGAATAATAAATAATTTTAGGTTAAGAACTAATGAATAGTGACCTTAGTTAAAATTATACTAGGACAACCCCAAGGTGTGCCTAGATGGACCTAAAAATAGCATACTCTATATGTCAAAAATTTCAATAAATCTATTGGTCAATGAATTTTAATGTTTTAAGGTCATTTGATATTTATTTGGAATTTTTTAATTACACGAGCACATAGTAACCCTAGTTCACTATGGAGTTTTGACCTTAGATTTTGCGAAGCTCTTAAGGGGCATTATTAAGAATTTTTGGCAATGAGAACATGATTTTTGGAGGTCTTGAAAATTTATTTTAAATTTTTGAAGTTTAAAACAAAATCGAATTAAAACAAACCTTTGGATCAACATGTGGCTCAATTTAGGCCATCCATATATTTAATATAAAAGGTGTGACACATATGGGAGGTTGTCACATGTGTCCAACCCCACCATCTTCTTGCACCCTAATGTGGTCGATCCCTCCCTTGTTTTCTCCTCTCTTTTCTTCTCTTTCTCCCTTAAATCCAACCAAAATCCACCAAAATTTATATGATTCTTTGCCTCAATGACCTCATAAAGTTCTTCCCATTGACAAAATTAAAAAAAAAGGGCTAGATTTTGAGTTGTGAGCACTTTGATGAATAGTGCCAAAATTTTGTGTAAGTGATTTTATTCCATTTTTATTTTAGTTTTAGATAGTCCTAAGTGAGCTAAGATTAACCATGTAATTTATTCTCAATTTGGAGCTATATAGGATTTTTTAGAAATTTTTAAACCCTTAATTGGTGTATATTGTAGGAAAAGAAGAAAAACTTGGAGAAGGAAGGCAAGATGAAGCTTAAGGTGGTGAATTAGGGTGTTTTAACACCTTAGGTATGTGAATTTGATGTAATATGTGTGTGTTATCATGTGTGTGCACATATATGTATGTGAAAGTGTGTATGAAAGTGATATTATGTGTGAATGAATGTATGTATGTTTATTTATAATGTTTATATAATTGTATTAAGGTAATTATAACAAGCTTAGGTGTGTGGTGGATGTATTAGAAATGCATGTGTACATGTGTGTCTAAAGTGTGGCCAAATGGTGCATAAAAGGGGAATATATGTGTACATGTGTTATTAAAATGGAAATGGAATGTAATTAGGCTAAAAAGTGAGTACAATGTATGGTTGAGATATGAGATTGGTAAGAAACAAATTGTTAGTGTATAAACATGGTATGGCCACGAGGTATGTCATGGTCATGAGGTGGATATACATGTGCATAAAGTGAAGGTTGATGGCATTTAACGTAAGACATAAAATGGTTTTGTAAATTGGATGGATTAAATGTAATGTGAGGGAATAAAATGCTAAGTGTAATGGTAATGAAACATTACATCCATGTAAATAAATTTGATATAGCCTAGTTAAATACATGAGAACAATTACTTGGAATTATGGAATAAACAAAATGAATAGTTTGATGATAGTAAAAAAGGTGTCATAAATATTAGTTATGTGATAATGGAAATATGCAAGTAAATAGAATGACAACACATAAATTGTATGACCACATGTCGAATGACCTATAATCGGGAATGTGAAATGGTAACTAAAGTTGGCCTATATCAATTAGACACCTATTGGATGGGTTAATTGATCAACTAGGGAATTAGAAGCTACTAGGGATGGCGAGTGCAGTCACTGAGGTTCTAATACAAAGCTTACACACTTAGGTATTAGGAGGCCTATCTGGCCTAATCCCTGCTTACCCTTATTATAGTGGATTTAGGAGGTCTCACGAGGTTGATCCCTACTATCCACTTAAGCCTATAGGATATTTGGGATTTGAGAGGTCCCATAAGATTGATCCATACTGTCTCTACTATTGGAAGGATCAGTAAGACTGATCCCTACCACTCTAATTTGTGAGGTTCTTATGTATTGATCCGTACTATCATGTGGTGTTATAGCTATAGAGATTGTGATATTTTTACCATGAACGAGAGTGGTTAGTGAAGCCGGCACTTGGCCTCTACACCAAAACCTCTGATATTCTATACTAAAAAGGTTTGGAATTCAGATTTTATTTATACCCAAATAATTTGCCTTCCATTTTATATTGTAACATTTATCAATCCCTTTTCAAGTAAGCATGCATTAAATTTAAGCATCCATATCATCTTTGCTTGTATAAGAATAAATTGCAATATTTAAAGTGTACAACAAGGTATATTTGTACATCTAGAAATCAGGTCATTCATTTAATTATGATGTGACCTGACAATTATTTAAAATTCCATAGGAATTGGCAGTAATTGTCGAATTCCTATCTCTATGATATTGGCCTATATTATGTAAAAATTCATTTTTAGTATGCATTTTGATTAAGGAAAATTCAAATATATTTTATTATGAAAATACCGATTAATTATGTAGAAATTCATTTGATGTGAAAGTTAAGCAATTGACATGTGAAACAAGTTGTTAACTAGCTATTACAAACCCAAAATAAAAGAAAGAAGAAATAATAAGTACAAAACCAAAAGAAGTAAAGTAAAGCACATAAATGATCTCATTTGTACATCATTTAGTCCTTAAAGACTCTATATGGTGCTTGCTAATGTCTGTACGGTCTACGGCTTATAATGGATATTATGTTCATCCAAACCTGCACTCCAGTGGGGAAAGTTACTTGTATACAACTTAAAAAATGGAAAAGGCTTAACGATAGTAGATAAAAGATTCATATAAAATCATAAAGAAGATAAGAAACACAAATATATGGTAAAACTAGAAATTAAGGACAATGTCCATGTAGACTACATTCCTCATGAGAGAGAGTCCATACAGATTTATAGATAAAATATACAAGAATGAAATAAGATCATCCGTACGGACTACTTTCCTTGTGAGAGGGAGTCCGTGCAAACTGTATAATAATATTTACATATTAACATGTATTTTAATGAATGAGATAATTTACATAGCATGCGATCATCATAAAACAATATCAACATGGTAAACAAGAAATATTAAAGCATGATATATAAGACACTTAAGACATTATTTCTAAACATAAGTTCGTACAGACAACATATCATACACAAGTCAAGAAAGTAAGTCCGTGCAGACTTTATCATATTTACAAATAAGTCCATACAATTAAGACAAAGAAAATAAAATGAATATTATGTAATGACAATTAGTGGTACATTATGAAACAACTTAAAACCATGACCTACTTCTATGATCAAAGTAGGGATTACATAGAATCACCTCACTTGTTGATCAATCCTTGGAGATCATAGGTTCATTAAACAATATCAATATATTCATAAGAGACCTCAAATATTACCTTGTGAATAAACTCTTCAAGTAATAGCACAAAGATGTAGAAGTATAAAAGGAATTATTTTTAGGTGAGGCTAATAAGACTAATAGAGCAATTCCTCTTTGGAGTCCTCTCTTAGACTCATAGATGGGTTTCTTAGCTACTGTGACTTTGATTCTCAGCCTCCTATTTCTTTATACATAAGAAAGGTATTTATAGGCTTAGGTTTAAGGGTTTCCCATCTAAAGGAAGCAGAATCCTAATAGGATTGCAATTCATAGTCTAAGTAGAAAAATCAACTTTTAGTAAATATTACATCAGCAAGTCCATGCAGACCTAGGTTGTATGCTTTGCCACTAGCTTTTGGGCCAAGTTTAAGTTAGCCCATACGGACCCTATCTAAAATAAGTTTGTGTAAACTATGGGCCTTAGGCTTAGTAGAGTTGATTAGGCTAGTACGGACCTAGGTGTAGTATGTCCATGCAAACCCTATTTAAAATAGGTCCTTGTGGACTTATTTCTTAAAAGGCTTATGTTATTGCTTAAGAGCCCATCTCTAGTGATCATCATTGGCTAAAAAAAGTGAATGGCTCCGTACTATAAGGTCTTCACCCCTACACTCGCATCGAAATTAGTGTCAGGCCTCGGACTTGGGCCGATCGACCTGAGCCCTCTATTCTGACATAAATTCCCATTTTGTTTTGTAATTTGAGTCGTACCTTGAGCTTTTCAGGTCAAGTCAAAGTCTAAATATATAAGAAAAGTCCTAAACCAAAAATTAAGGCATCTACAATAGTTACCGGGGTCCAAAATATGGGCCATTGCATAGCCTAGATCCTGTTATCTAGTGTCTTAAAGTGTAATCCTTCTAATATAAGCCTAATAAGTGTAAAAGAAGAAAATTAAAATCACATGATGTAATTGGTCCAAATAAGAACTGAAGAATTAAATTTAGGTAGCTTGAATAATAACATGACCTAAACCACTAATTTGTAATTATTAAAATTGGTTAATGTATGATTAAGAGTACATTTACATAAACCTCCATGGTCATATAAATTGCATTATGTGTGCTTACTTCATGTTTGAGTGCTTCAATACATATTGCATTAAATTCACCACTGAGTTTATACTCAGCGTATCGGTGTCTCGATATGCATGTATAAGATATTAGTGCAGCTCAACCTCAACACCTGCAATATAGCTGAGGAGCATCTAAAGGGTATATTGTTGTATCTTTTGTATGTATATAAGTAGGGCATTTTAGTATATAGGGTTTGGGGCCTAGAGTCATTGTGATGTTAAATATGAATCTTAACTCATTATAGTCTATAATTAATCAACTAAAGATGTAAGATGAATATGTATGTATACATATATGTCTTGGTTGTGTGCCTTTAAATGATATGGGTTTGAGACCTTATGTTGTTTGACTGTGTGATGAGAATGGATAATTAAAGGACAAGATGGGTCCAAAATGTTGGTGGTGGGTTGTTAACGAACATAGAAGTTTTTTTATAAAGGTTAAAAATTTTGCTTTTCACCTAGGCAGTTATTATGCTACCAAAATTTCTATAAATTGGAAAAAGATCAAATAAAATGGCTATACCAGTGAATGACTGTCATAACTAAAATAAAAATAAGGTAATAAAAATAAAATAACCTAAAACTCTAAGCTAGGTTGCGTGGTCTGTAAAAGTTAAATGAATGACATGTGAGGTAGATTTAGGATGGGTGACCTTCGAGAAGTAGC